>PNEQ01084275.1:0-13417 GCA_003012365.1 Medauroidea extradentata | reverse complement strand
ACCTCCCCCCTCGTAGTTGCACAATATCGAGGACAAGCACGCCGATATAAGGCGCTGTTACCAAGCAAATGGGGTCGGTCTGCTGTCGTCTGTCGTCGAGCGGTCGTCCACCAGCACTCATCGCATCAACAGCAGTGCAGTTCTCCGCCGGGGACTCGGGCTCGAGCCCCGGCGGGTGCGTGCTCGTCCGTCGATGCCGACTCCTCATCAATCCAGCTTCGGTAAGGTCGTCAGATATAATTATGTGGCAGTTATAATATAATAACTTAATAGTCTGTAATATTGCACTCCCCTCCTAAGTAAATAGAACACATCGTTACCTATTTGTATTCAGAGTACCTGCCATTGTAGTATAGTAAATGACCGTTTAACCATAACTGTCTCTTAGTCCTTTAACCCTAAATAACATCTAAATAAACCCACAGTGTAGCTACCATCTGAGTGAAACCCCCCAACCTAATATTAACTTATGAACCCCCAATATTATAACGACTTACAAGAAAAACCATTTTGTAACAATACGATAATGGATTCTAGCCTGCAGGTCATTGAATCAGCGAAATTTTCCGGCCTCTACTAATAAGGTACAGTCATTGCCTTTAGAGAACTAAAATAAGTGTTAAAATGACCTTTGTGTACAGGGTTGCCAGATCTAAGGCCGCGGCCTTTTACTAAAGATGGTTATGGCAGTACGCTATACGTCTTCGGAAGATAAACTAGCGATCTTCCAGTTTGTTTCTGCGGTAAACAATGTTAAACATGGATTGTGTGTAACAACGGAAAATAAAGACAAAATATTTAAACGAATTTTTTTTATATTACAATATTACTACGGTAAAAATATTAAGATATAAATACAGGTACTTCTGCTGCACAAACGCAGAACACAAATGCAAATAACAAAATCTTAAAACTGGACTGTAAATATTCAGGCCAAATTATACAATTGTAAGAAATTAGATAATTTAGACGGAGAATTTATGTGGTACAAATAAGTACACTGCATATCCACGTACTTTCCGTCCAAAGATGGCAGATTCCAAGTTAATAAAACTTTCATCATTCTTCATGCTGATGTCGCCTGACGCCGTCGAATCCAACGTCTGCAATACGTCCAACGCTCGTGACGTTCGCCTCCAGCGTCTGTGCTCTGACTGGCTAATACTTATCGTGCCACGCCGTGTCGTATAGCTCTATTGTGAATATCGCTTGACGTGTGGTACATTCACCTCTCTGATCATGGCCGTATTTAGTAGAAGGCCGGAGTCTTGAATGTGGCAACGCTACATCGGAGGCCAGCTGCCAGTCGCTCATTGGCTGCCCTAGTCAGTGTAGACGTGTACACGCCACTAAAGCTGCATGTATACACGTCGCAGAGACTAGGGTGGCCAAGAAGTGACAAGCAGCAGGCCCCCGATGCAGTGTTGCCCCATTTAAGACTCCGGCCTTCTACTACAGACGGCCGTGTTCTGACTTATCACTAGAGACAGGGCATTTTCGCGACTGCAGTGACAAGCAGGTTGTTTTCTCTGTTCTATTACTGTAAACATTATTAGTAAGATTTATATGAATTGTAAGAAAGTAGGCACGACTAAATTGTTTCCCATACGTCAGTTGTATCGTTCCTACACATTTTTAGGAATTAGTCAAATGCACACCGATGTTACAAGACACCAGTGGTTGCTCTAGGGTTGTTGCCCTAATTGATACTACAGCCACTGACACGCTGGTATGTAGGTGCCGCTTATTACTGACTGGTCACAACACAATAAGTAGCCAGTACATACTTCATGATGGTCATTGGTATACGACGCGCGTTCATACGAGTGTACAGTTCTCGGCAACTTGTGACAACCCTCGAGCCGCCACTGCTAGAAACAATCCTCAAAAATTTGCTCTGTTTACAATCTGAAGCATTGCAAATGGCCTATTCTACGTATAGTGTGTCGCATGCAAGAATTCCATTTTTGACAGCTGGTGCCGTGGAACAGGAAGTTTTATCCTCTGCCATAAGGGATTGTTGCACTAACAAACTCAGTAGGCTCTCAAATTGTGTACCTCATCAAAATGAACAGTATTTTCCTGTAGAAATTTGTACATATTATAGTGTTCAGAAATGTCAATAACTGGAATTCTTACGCGAGGTAGACTATAAGGGTTAAAAACTTCCATCATAGTTTAGAAAGTTTATTACAGCGTATTTCTGAACACCTGTAACGTACAAAGGGGAGCCCATGTAACATGTTCAACTTGCATTCTGGAGGATCCAATTTCGGTTCATGTGCTGAAAGAAAATTATCAACTGTAGGTACTATAATTCTGATAAAATTGGGACGACAGTCCTGTTGGGTTGTTGTTGCTATCTCGCCTGTTCACTACAACAAACTGTTCTATATAAGTTAGCGAGTGTTTTCCTCTTGCCATAGAACACGTTGTTGTTGGAACAGCCTAGATAGATAGAGCCTGTCATTTTTGGTGAGAAGAATTTCTCACCAAATTGTCCCAATGTCTTATGAGTCGAGACACTGGAAAACAACGGAAATATTTCAATAATCTGTAGTATCTCAATCGTGACTGGTGTGAACAGTATTGAGACAAATCACACACGTTCTATGTTAAAGTTGTTCTGTTCTAACTGGGTCTGATGAAGACAGAAACTGTGTTTCAGATAAACGATGGCCAATGTCGATGATAAACCTGCAATATGATATACAGCCTGTTGGAAGCTAGCGAACAATCAACTAGTCCCGCGATGTCCCATTGTCTCTACTTACGTGCACATCTGCAGCTCTTTTTCATCGTCAGTGAGTAGACGTTTTTAACTCTCAACGTCTTGTTCATCTACCCGCAAACCATAGACGTGTGGTGTCGCAGTAACCTTGTTCTGATTGGTCCAGTCAAATAAGTTACCCCTCTGCACAAATGCACACTGCCAATAACCACGAAGCAGAGCTGCAGGTGTGCAGGTGAGGCATTGGTACAAATTGTTGCTAAATTCTTTTCACCAAAAATCACTGACTCTACGGATGTATTTTTGAAGGGGTGTTAATAAAGTGCTCAGTTTACTGTTGGCAGCCTATAGAAGACTATAAATTCTTGCCTACAGGTCAGTAAGCGCTGATTTTTTCCGCTTCCCCGTCACATCTTGTACAGTATTTGACAACGGATTTAGCAACAGCTGAGTAGGTTCCCATGCCTTTCTTCCGAGCCGCTCAGCACACACACACACACGTACACGAGGGCGTAAGTACAGGGTGTCCGCCCTAACCCGATAACAGGCCAGGAAGAGGCCCGGGGGGAAAAAAAGACGAGAGAAAATAACAGACGTGATTTGGCGGTAACGAGAAAAATCAACAACCGTGCAGTTTGGCGGAGGGCCTCGAGGGGTCGCCACCCCATCACCTCCCCTTACAACCCTACCCAGGCCATTTTCTCTCCTTCTCATCCCCTAGGAGGAGGGGGGTGAGGGGGCGCCGACTGGTCCAGATGGACACTTGATGAGTACCGTCGCGCTCAACAACGGCTCAAGCGACGTGACGAGAGCACAACGATTTCCCCGCGGTGCGAGGTCTCTCGGGCCGCTTGACGAACGGCACTAAGATCACGTGTGATTCGTCGAGGACGGCTCGTAGGCGAGCTCGTGCTTTACCTCTTCGTAGTTGTATGTTAAGGGCGTTCAAGAGCGATAAAGTCATGATTTTTAGAGACACTGGAAAATCGCGAAAATGTTAAAAATAGTCTCCAATAAACTATAGTATATTAACCGTGACACGTGTGAACAGTTTTGGGACAAATCACACACGCTGTGTGTCCAAGCTGTACAGTTATAGCTGTGTTTGTTGAAGAGAGAAACAATGATACAAATAAACCATAGCCAATGTTGATACGAAACATTCAGTGTTATACACATTATGTTGGAACCTAGCAAACAGTCACCTTTTTCCGCGATTTTCCAGTGTTTCTAATAATTTTATATTTACATGAAATAGTATTAGTTGTGTACAATACTTGTGAGTGCAGTTTCCTCTTACGAAACAATTTTAGCTGGCGTAGTTTTCTCATAACGGTGCGTCAGAGTCAAAATTTGCTTGTTCTGCTGCCATGTAAATAGTGAAAACCAATTGACTTACGTACACGATATAATTCACAGTGAAATAACGTCCTATGGGCTACATAATAAAACATTTGAAGATAGCCAGCGAACTGTTTTTGTATTTTAAAAAAATTGCTGCATTTGCAACTTTTTTCTGAACTTGTGATTTTTTTAAATTCAAAATATTACGCTGTGGGTTTTTAAAAATATTTTATTGCATAGCTCGTGGGATGTAAGTTCACAGTGAATTATTATTTTTAAGTAGGTCAGTTGATTTTCACTATTTGCATGGCAGCGTAACAGCAAATTTTGACTTTGACATCCCGTTATGAGAAAACTGCGAGAGCTAAAATTGTTTTATAAGAGTAAAGTATACACACAATTATTGTCTACAAAACTAACAATATTTCGTAAAAATATAAAATTGTGAATTTATCGCTCTTGAACACCCTTAATGCTCGGCATCAGTAGCGTTAGTGGACTATTTATGTTTATCTTTTATGAAGTTCTGAGAAGAAACACGTGAATTTTGCTATCGTAGCGTAGATTCTGTTTGCCTTGGTCTGTGCCACAATTTCAATAATTAAAGTTACTTTTCACTTTGCTTTATTGTAATTATGTTGTACTTAAATTGTTGTCGTTATGTGTAATGCTGTATAAATATGTGTATGTAATTATTGACGTGTTCTATATCCCCACGACTCAGTCGTACTTAAGATCACACAGAACGAAATAAATAAATAGTTAGTACATCGCAGTAGAACATTAAACGTGTATTTAGGCCGCTATCTGGCCACCAATTTAAGATTATTATTTTTAAAAGTGCTGAATAGATTGCGTCTTTTTTTTTTTTTTTTAGAAAAAAAAAATCTTGAATTTTTTCAAAATTTTAATTCAAAATTTTAGCGTTGTTAGGTTTGCAAAATCATTAAATTTTTTGCGTTTTGTCTAAAAGACCATGTAGCCTGTAACATCGATATTCAGTGTGAATTATTTTAGATCGGTAAGTCAGTTGGTATTAGTTTCGTACTCGAAACCGTGACATGCAAATTTTTTCCTTTGACAAGGCGTCATGCAAAACGATGATGGATAAAGAAATTCGTAAAAACTAAATTTAGTCATACTTATTGTCTAAAAAATACAAATTATCTGGTACAAATATTAAAATAAAAACGTAATGGTGAAAATAGTTGTCATATTCTTAAGAGTGCGCGTCACTAAGCTTGCTGGATTTTTCTTAATTTCCTGCCTTATTTCAAATTTTACAAAATTTATTTAAAAATATGTCAATAGGGACTTAGCTAATTGCATTACACTTCATAACGCACACTGTATTCGAAATTTTAAAGGTTTTTGTGAAATAATTACGCTAATTAAAAATTTAAGGTAATTGTCTCTCGCCTAGTAATAAATACAAAACAACCCCTAGTGCCAATTTAGTCCGTAAATACGCACCTAATCGTAAAATGTAATGTTTGTGATAAGAGGCACTGCCGATAGTTCCTCAAACCTTTCATTTAATAAACTTAAAATGGATAAACTTGCCAAATAGCTCTCCAAACGCCAAATATGGCCACAACGTCGCTATATCGAAAGAGTCTGTGTGCAGTTCGCTGATGTTAGCAAGCTCTACCGTCGCACTAATTAGAGGAAGTGCATCGTCACCGTGCCTCTACCAACAGGCGGGTCTACGCAGAGTGGCGAGATGGAAGTGTGGTAGAGTGAGGAGAATGAGAAGAGGAAGGGTCGCTTCTACGAGCGAGTGAGAGTGTGTTCCTCCATAGAGCGTGATTTACGACGGACACTATCATCTGCCGTTCACTCTCCGAGGAGCGTCGTACCACAGCAGTGCCGATATTCACCCTTACAGCCACTCCGGTCAGGCGTGTGTGTGTGCTTGTTGGTAAACAAAGATGGGGGTAGGGGGGGGGTGAGACACGGTACGTCGGTAATTGGTAGAGCCGTGAAGTTATCGCGAAAAGTATTTTGTCCCACTTTGTTTCAGTGACTCACGTGCACATCTGCAGTTCTACTTCATAATCAGTGATTGGACGTCTTAGCTGTGACGTGTCTTGGGGTTTTACTGACAAATCACAGACTTGTGACGTTGTAGTAACGTTATTGTGATTGGCGAAGTTAAATGAGAGACATCGCTTCACATAGACTCGCTGCCAATAACCATGAAGTAGAACTGCAGATGTATACGTAAGTCATGGAAACAAACTGGGGCAAAATTCTTTTCGCGAAAATCAGGGGTCCTTAGCATTTAGTAGCGAGTCTTTTTGAAGTGACGTCCCTCATTTGATTGCTCCAATCAGAATAAGGTTACTGTAAACCCACACGTCTGTGATTTGCCAACAGAAGCCCAAGACACGTGACAGTTAAAAAATCCAATCATAGACTAAGAAGCAGAACTGCATATGTGCACATAAGGCGCGGAAACAAACTAGGACAAAATTCTTTCGCGAAATGTTCGTGGTCGTAGTAATTGGACTTGCGTCTGGTCGACAGGAGGTCATTATAGACGGGGTCACACAACTTAGTATAATGACAGCAACTGGGAGAGGAGTCGGCCATGGCCTTTGTTTAGAGGGCGTGGTACATAATTCAACCCGAAAAGCATTAATCTATAACTGTAGGTTTCTTGAAGCCAATTTGCAAAAATTAAACAATAGCAATCCTAGACAATAGTTTTAGCCAACGTTTTAAACAAAATTGTTCCCAGTGTTACGAACTTCTGAGGCACAATCTCTGACGCCGGAACCTCGTGCATTTAACTGCGGCGCAAGAGATCACGCGTAACAAATTAGTAATTCTGGATAAATATTTACTCATAAAGTAGGCAAATACCTCTAACTAGGATTGGCATTGAGTATTTTATCCATATTGGCTTCGAAAAAAGCTTAGAAATTAATTGATGTTTTCGGCGTTTATTTGTCTACCATGCACTCTTAAGGAATCGTCCCAGCATTCACCTGAAGCGGTTTCGGGGAACCATGGAAAACCGAAATCAAGATGGCCGGAGCCGGGGATCGAGTCTAGCGTGTTACCGTTGTGACACCACGTTCGTTATCATGCTTAGAAACATTGATTCGGGGCGCACCAAAATATAAAATAAACCGCCCTTCCCGACTGCTGTCATGTAAAAAATTACGACCGGAATCCTAAAACAAACATAGAAAAGCATGCATTGCACTTTACTACGTACTTTCCATAAATAAAACAGTAGAGTCTCCGTTTGAAGTCCCCTATGAAAAAACTACCTGCCAAAACACTGCATGCCTCTTTCACGCCCCGCGAATAAAGGTGATACAGTTGCTGATACAAGAGTCAGTGTAGCCCTTATTGCTTTCAAGTTTCTGTACGTCAAACGTGGCACCTAGCGCCTACTGTACAAGGCCCTAAATCTACCGCACTCTTCGTGTTCACCTGCTGTTTGGCTTAGTTATCTGACTGACCGACAGAGTGTTCTCTGTCAATATACAGCGATGGTGGCGATCGGCAGTGGCGAGTCGCATAACTCTGTGAGACACGCGTAGAAAAAATAACTTTTGTTGGCAACATCCTTAACATATTTAATGCTATCAGTAACCGACAGATAAGAGATCAGCAAAATTCGCGTTACTATACGAGAGCAGAATAGACTGCAAGTTACTACGTGCTCATCTATGTTTTGGTGTTGGCCGGCAGTTGGTTTGGCGCTCTTTAAGGATTTTCACAACTAATGGTTAGAGATGATGGTTTATCGCGGGAAAACTTGACTGTTTGCTGGATTTCAACATACGTTCAGCATACCAGAAGATTACTGGATTTGCCTTGAATGTAGAGCTGTTGCCCTATTTGTCTAGGCCAATAAGAATACCGATATTGTAATATTTGATGCCTGTTATTGGTCTGTAGACAGCTACGTTCTGTCAGACGAATATAACCCAATAATACATGTTACAATAAACTGCAGTGTTTTCAAGGCTATGTTGGCACAAAACATTTTCGCGATAGACCAGTATTAGAGATTGGAAAATTTCGCGAATTCAACGACCAGCATGTTATAATCCATTATACTATACATACTCAAGCCCCGACTATTCGTTTATTGTCTGCTGTTCTACTGAGTAGTAGCTAGTTGGCTAATAGTCGGGGCTTGAGTGTGTATAGTATAATGGATTCTATCCTACAGGTCATTTAATTCGCGAAATTTTCCAGACCGTAATAATAATGCGAAATCCGCACGTCTCTATCGTCATGTTCTGTGCCGGGTCTTTGAGGAGAGTAGCGGGGACACGTCAGCCCGCGGGGGTCAAATATTTGCTGATCGTGCGTGGTACGCCGCCGGCCGGTATACTAGTAGTGCTAGGGGGGTTGTCTGCGAACCCCCCCCCCCTCCAGACACCTGTTTGCACAGGGGATATGGCACGACCTGGACTGGGGTCACTGCCCCTCGACGGCCACCCTCTACCACTACCCTCGGACCTCTTAGTCATATTACGTTGACACCGGGACCTCATAACACACGTCAGAAGCGACACGACGAGAGAGACTTCGGTCAGCGGCTAATATCGAGGTCTTTAGAGCTGGTTAGGGACGACATGAGGTGAGAACGGAGCAGCGCCGGAATAAAAGGGATAGGAAAACGAGAGATCCCGGAGAAAATCCTCCGACCAACGGAATCGTCCGGCACGATTCCCACATGCTACCCCGTTAGGAATCGAACCTGGACCGTTCGGACACCGTGGCCCTTGCGACACTCTCGTCGTTGTGAATAATTGTGGCTGTCGCACGACGACAAATACTAACAAAAATATTACGTGTAAATAGTTCATTGCCACTACATACTAACCTGTCTTACGGAAACCACATATTTTTACAGTCTTTCATATTTTCCCTTTGTTTTTTATATATGATAAATATCCACATGCATTCTGAAATGTGGTTATAAGCACACGCTCAGCTTGACTAAAGATACTGGTTTGGCTTATACTTGGAGGTTACCCTATTTGACTAAGCCAACAAGAATCCCGCTGTTGTAATATTTGATGTATATTATTGGTCTGCAGAGATCTACGTTGTGCCAGACGTATATCACCCAATAATACATGTCACAATAACGAACTACAGTGTTTTCAAGGTTATGTTGACACAAAAAGTTTTCGTGATATGCCATCATTAGGGCCCGGTAGTTTTCGCGAAAAGAATTTTGCCTCACTTTGTTTCAGTGTCTTACGTGTACACCTGCAGCTCAACTTCATAATTATTGGCAGAGTATTCTTGTGCAGAGTCATTATTCATTGGACTGTGCCAATCAGTGTACGGATAACTGCGACACATCACGTCTGTATTGTGCGGGTTTAACCTCCGCACGTTGGGTGTTACGGCATCCAATCACTGACCACAAAGCAGAGTTGCAGGTGCGCACGTAAGGCACTGAAACAAAGTGCTGCATAAATCTTTTTCGCGAAAACTACCGGGCCCTAGCCATCATCTCTAGTGAGTGGTAGAGACCGGAAAAATTAGCGGGTTCGCTGACCCGTAGGCTAGTCTGCAAGACTATTTAAGAACTGAAGCAGACGGCAGATGTTTATTATAGCTGCTTGCTGCACAGTAAAACAAATTTGTACAATTACAAGGAAAATCTTGTAAACTAATATCAGAACGTAATAAGTCAGATAATGAAAGTAAGATGTCAGAAACCTTTTAAAGTGGTTACAAATATCGTAAACACCTTTGCGAAATAGTAAAATAAACGTTAATGAGCAAATTATTCGATTTGAAACAAAATAAACCTAGGAGACCTGACAAATTTTACAAAACATTTCGTAATTTTACAAAAAAAAAAATTTTTGGAAACTATTTTCCAAAATTTTTTTTTGTTACACTACAAAAAAGTGTTGTAAACTTTACCAGATATTAGCTGTAAATATACAAAATTTGTTTGTGTATTTACAGAAATGTTTGTAAATATACAAAGAAGTTTGTAAAAATACAAGTTTTTTTGTAAATTTTACAAAAAGTCTTTGTAGTGTTACCAAAAAATTTTTTGGAAATTGGTTTCTAAAAAACTTTACTGTGTGTGTAAAAGTGATATAGGTCTGGATTAGTTACATTTTCATTATTGGCTCAGATACTTTCAGGAAGCGTCAAATATCTCAAAAGCCAATTGCGAAAGTTACACAAATTTACGATTGTTGGGATTCTAGATTGTGCCCAAAATAAAACGTGTTTTTTTTTCAGGTATCTAATGATTGGGTATTTCCAACTCTTGTCTTGGGATTGCACCGGCAAAGCGCAGGTGTTAGGTGTCGCAGTAATATTTCTCTAACTAGAGACGAATCTACGCGCGTGTACACAAACATTTCCTGTTCTTATAATATGTCTGCTTGTTCTGTGGTGAGTCGTCGGATAAGTGTAGAGGCGTCTGTTGTCGAAGGGAACCTACTGTTACCTTCTGTGTTATATTCGTTGTGTTGTCTTGTCTACAACAATTTCTGTCGCTGTGTTCATTTGTGTTGTCCTCGCAGGCCTTTGTCCATCATTGTCCGCATTATCATGCACCTTCCTTAGTCTTACTGTTTTCCTTTCTTTTTTTGTTTTTTGTTTTTTGTTTATACACTGCCGACTATATTCCTACTTCGGAATTACTGATATGTTTACGGTATATAGCTAAATCTATTGATTTTGAGGGAAAAATAATGCAACATTTTGTATTTATGTCTCACGTTCACATCTGCCCCTCTGCTTCGTGGCTATTGGCAGAGCGTATTTGTGCAGAGGCGTGGCTCATTTGACTGTGAACGTCACTGCGACACCACACACGTCTACGGTTGGCAGGTAGATCACAAAGACGTTAAGAGTTAAAAACAGCCAATCACTGACCATGAAGCAGAGCTGCAGATGTGCATGTGAGGCACTGAAACAAAATGCTGCAGAATTATTTTCACAAAAATTCATTGCCTCTATCTATAGCCATTTCAGACGTCCTTGTTTAGTTTCTTGGTTTTTCTCGCTCATATTTTCCTGGTTATTCCCTTCATTTGAATGTTGGTTTTCTGCGACTCAACAACATTAACCAGCAGTAGCTAGATACGATGGTATATAGCGAATTTATTTTGTGCCAACATGCCCTCGAAAACACTGTAGTTTCTTGTGACATATATGATTGGGCGATATAGGTCTGACACAACATATCTGTTTGCAGACTAATAACATGCTCCAAATATTACAATAGTTTGCTTCTTATTGGCTCAGTCAAATAGGGCAACAGTTCCACGTACAAGGTAAAGCCAGTAATCTTCTGTTAATATGAACGTGTATTGAAATCCAGCAAACAGTCAAGTTTTCCCGCGATAAACCATCATCTCTAGCAATAGCATTTATATCTAGTGATATGCAATTTTCGCAGTATATTCTTACAGTGGACTGGGCTGAAACTTACTGTGTGTTCATCTGACGTCTTTGTTGGCCGACAATATGTGTGGCGTACCTGAAGGAATTTTACAACCAATGATGAGAGACCCGAAAATATCGCGGGTTCAACAACCTGTCGGTTGAACTTCATGCCTCTAATCTGCCCTCAGCTTCTTGTTCATTGGCTGTTTACCTCAGTGGGTGAGCATTTGAACAACTGACAAGGTAGCGCGGGAGTCCGTTAAGTGGTTTCATGCAGGTTCACCATTGGTTCTGAGTCGTCAAGGACAAGTTTAATAAACAATGACTAGGGATGATGGTTTATAGCGGGAAAATTTGACTGTTTGCTGGCTTTCAACGTACGTTCAGCTTACCAAAAGGTAACTGGCTTTTGATTGTACGTTAAGTTGCAATCCTATTTGACTGAGCTAATAAGAATCCCGCTATTGTAATATTTAATACCTGTTATTGGTCTACATACAGCTACGTTGTGTGATATTTAGGGACCCGTAATTTTCGCGAAAAGAATTTTGCCCCACGTGGTTTCAGTGACTCACGTACACATCTGCAGCTCTGCTTCATAATCAGTGATTGGACGTCTTAGCTGTGACGTGTCTTGGGGTTTCACTGGCAAATCACAGACTTATGACGTTGTAGTAACGTTATTGTGATTGGCGAAGTCAAATGAGAGACATCACTTCACAAAGACACGCTGCCAATAACCATGAAGTAGAACTGCAGATGTGCTCATAAGTCACTGAAACAAAGTGGGGCAAAATTCTTTTCGCGAAAATCAGGGATCCCTAGTCATATTATAACCATAGTCGTCTTTAGTAGAAGGCCGCGGCCTTAGATATGGCAACCCTGCCAGTAAGGGTTATTTTAACACTTCTGTTAACTCTCCATAGACAATGGCTTTGCCTGATTCGTTATTCTGCCCTACATATCGGCGAATCAGGGGAAGCCACAGCCGTTGGTGAGTTAAAAGAAGTGTTAAAATGACCCTTCCTGGCAGGGTTGTCAGATCTAAGGCTGCGGGCTTCTACTAAATACGGCTATGATATAACCCAATAATACATGTGGCAAGGAACTACAGTGTTCGCAGGTATGTTCGCACATACAATTTTCGCGATGTAAGCCTACCATTATATCTTACAATGACCAAATCGGAAAAGTTGCCAACATATACATGAGTTGGAAATCTAAACTCTCGTCAATTGAAACCGTGAAATCCCCGGGTCTCTTCCAATGATACAAGGTCAAGTGTAAAGTGTCAACTACCGTGTAATGGCGGCATACAAAGATACAAAGACCTGGAGCTAGCAACGTCACAGAGAGTGTTGGGGGAGGATATGCCAGCGAATCCTTGGGTGATCTTTGGAAGAGTTGTGCTGTGGGAGCCCATAACTGGAGCCACGATATTGTCGCGAAAATATTTTGCAACATTTTGTTTCAATGTCTTATATGCGCATCCGCAGCTCTGCTTCGTAGTTGCTGGCAGCGTTTCTTTGTTCAGACACGGTCTCTCATTATACTGCACCGATCAGAACAAGGCGATTGTGACGCCATACGTCCGTGATTTGTCAGTATTACCACAAGACAAGCGACAGTTAAACCCTCCAATGATGTGCACGTAAGGCACTGGAACCACTTGACGGAAAAATCTTCTCGACATTAAATCGTGCCTCTACATATAACAGAATATAGTTTGTTGGACGTACTCCAATGAGTAGAGATGATGGTATATCGCGAAAATGTTTTGTGTCAACATAGCCTTGAAAACACTGACACAACGTAGCTGTCTGCAGACCAATAACATGCATTAAATATTAAAATAGCGGCATTCTTATTGGCTCAGTCAAATAGGGCAGTAGCTCCACGTACAAGGAAAAGCCAGTAATCTTTTGATAAGTTGAACGTATG
>PNEQ01084274.1:0-13419 GCA_003012365.1 Medauroidea extradentata | reverse complement strand
AAGGTTTATTCATTGTAGTGGTTAGTAATGTAATTTCACTTATTTTGATTTTGGACATTTGTGTTATTGTTCCAGCTGTTATAGCGACATGTCATGTACATTTAGTGTTTTGTATTCACAGCATAGTGTAATATTGCAATTTTGTCACTTTATTCTACATTATTCATTGTTTTTTATTAATCAAAAGTCATAAATATACTAGATCTCCCAATTTATGTAACAATCATGTATAGTTCCGTAATGTGTGTATTATAATTATAATCACTTTTTTGTGTTGTTTTTTTTTTTTTTTGTGAACAAAAAAGAGTTGAGTAAATAAAAATTTTCAAACACAATACACATAAACTAAAATAATTCCATTTTGATTTTCTCCAGCAAGGCAAAAAAAAAATCTCACTCCTGGAGTGTTAAACTTAACATATAAACATACTGTTCAAAGGGTTAAGAAAGGCCATTGCCGGTTGCTCTCCAAGTTCCTGTCGTTGTGCAAGTGTGAGTAACAGTCTTCTAACTAAGTCGGCTGTCGAAGAGTCATAAAGCAGTATAAGAAATATTTTTGTAGTGCCTTTTTTGTACCAAATTGCTATAGAACGTCACATTTTCTAAAAGTGTTTATTTTTAATAACGCACATATTTTTACAGGTCAAGCATCTCTACGGGTACGACAAAGCTGTCGATCGGATCGTGGGACCTCACCATCAAGCTCAAGTAGCATCAAAATATAAAATGGACAAAATGTTTTTCCATAGGAAAGTGAATGGCACCCACTCAGGTGTTCAGGGCAGAAAGACAGACTTAACTGCTAAGCAGGAAACTACTCTAGCAACACATTTAAAGACTCTTGCAAAGTGGGGGTTTCCAATTACTAGAGCCGAGGTTATGTTGGTTGTTCAAGACTTTGTAGAACAGAATGGTTTGAGTACTCGTTTCAAAGAAGGTAAACCAGGGGCAAAATGGTTTAGAAATTTTTATGTAAGAAATTCTTTGACACTAAAGAAGCCAGAAACCCTTGAAGCAAATCGTATGAAAGCCGCAATGTTCCGTTCATTATTTATGATTTTTATGACAAACTTCAGAAAATACTGGAAGAGTTGGATATTAAAGACAATCCAAAGAAAATTTGGATGAGACTTATTTTTCAGCAGATCCAACAAGGATACGTGCTGTTGCAGGCATTGGACAGAAGTTCTTTAGAGACATACAAGGTTCTGGCAAGGACAACACAACAGTGCTCGCATGTGTGTCTGCTGAAGGTACCTGTCTTCCACCACTTGTTATTTTTGAGGGGAGTCACTTATGGAGTTCCTGGAAAGGTTCAAGTGATTTACCTGGAACATTTTATTCTAACGCAGTCAATAGTTTTATGACAGCATCCATCTTTTCCAGTTATTTTAATAATTTTTGTGGTGTAGTGAAAGAAAGACCATTGTTGTTGCTATTGGATGGGCACCTTAGCCATTTCGATCCTACTGTGACTGAAAAGGCTAAGAATGAAAATGTTGCTATTATGAAACTTCCCCCACACACAACAGATCAGCTGCAACCTTTAGATAAATGTTGTTTTAAACCATTTAAGGATTCTTGGAATTTAGAATTAATTCAATGGCAGAGGAGTAACCAGAGGACACTATCAAAGTCAGAATTTGTGAATCTGGTTTGAAAAGTATGGCCAGATGCTTTAAAGGCAAAGAACATAATTTCTGGCTTTAAAGCAACTGGAATTTGCCCCTATGACCGAACAAAATATGCTGTTCATCGGCTCGATCCTGACAAACTACAGAGATATAACATAACTACATAGAACACAGTAGATGTTGGCCTACAGGAAGTCACAAATGTTTCTAATGATTTGGTACCAATAAACATTTCAGATGATTTGGAACCCACAAACGCTTCCAGTAATTTGGAAATGCCAAACGTTTCTTTAGTGTTGGAACCTGCAAACAGTGACAATCCTATTTGTGAGCAAGATGGGGGTATAGTTTTACATGAAAACTCCATTCCATCTTGTTCAGAGATGGCTCATTGCTCAGGAAGGAGTGTTGCATCAGTTTGTAGCAACGAATCTTCTACAAGCTTTGAGAGTTTGCTTCTTGACAGAATAAAAAAACTGACAAACCTGTGGTCAAACGTAGTCTTGTAGACCCATTGTCTTACGTAATAACCTCGGAAGAATATGGAAAATTGATAGCAGAGAAGGAAAAAGGTAAAAAAAGAAAAAGAGGAAAAACTAAAGCATCCGAGGTCCAGGCCTAAACAGAAAACCATGACCAAAAGTAAGAAGAGTAGACTTATGAAAATAAAGAAAATTGAAGAGACAGATTCAGAAGCAGATGACGTTTCACTGAAGAGTACTGACGGCGATGAAGATGTTGATCTCTTTGAAGAGTGCGCTCCAGATCCTGTTACCATGACTGATCCAGAAGGGGTGGTACAAGGAGATTATGTCTTGGCTAGGTTTCAGGGAGGGAAGAGGAATGCATACTCTTATAGGTATGTTTGCACAGTACAGAGAGTACTGGAAAGTGATTTGGAAGTCATGGCATTAGAGTCTGTAGACACTGACAAAATGGTTTTTAAGGTAAATGAGAAAGATGTTTCACTTATAAAAAAGATAGATGTTGTGGGGAAATTACCAATTCCACATGTTGCAAATGGTGTAGGAAATCTAAAGTGTGGTATTTGTTTTGTGTTTGGAGGTCCAGTTGATGTCTGTGAAAAAAAGTAGTGATCATTAGGGCTAGGCCTATATGAAGACTTCAAGCAATTTTTGAGACACTTACAAACAGTGTAACTCAACGTTTTATATAAAGTTGTGTGAAAAAAAACATGTATTTTGTGTATCATTTTTTACATCCTGTATCTCATTTTTATGGCACCAAGTTGCTATCTGCAGTGTATTATGGTAAATCCCTCATGTATCATATTTTGGAACTAGTGTATCATTTTTAGGATTTCAAAGCCAAAAAAATTATATAGCAATTTTATTTTTTCCTGGCTGTACTGATACCAGTGATCAATCTAATACTGTCTCATTTGTTAGTGGCTTACTTCAACAATTTAATGCAAATTTTATTCTTAAGATACTTCTTTTGGTTTACAGGATATAACCAATTTTCAAATTTTGTATCATATTTAGGGTACCTGACCCTAGATTCAAGGAGGGTGTTTTTCCTGGATCGCACTGGGTAAGTGGTTTTCTGGGGAGGCATCACGAATTATCAATGAGGGTTGCGGCAAATGTAAAAAGACTGAGAGCAGGGCTGATACGAGAAATGGTACAGGAGTATTTCAGCAATCTCAAAAACGAGTTGGAAGATGTCCCTGCAACTCATATATTCAACTTCGACGAGACTAATCTTACTGACGACCCTGGTCAGTAGAAGATCATCACAAGACGTGGAACTAAATATCCAAGTAGAATACTCAACTCATCAAAGCCCTCGGTATCTTTGATGTTTTGCGGTAGTGCAGATGGAGAAATTCTCCCTCCCTATGTGGTGTATAAATCCACTCAATTATGGACAACTTGGTGTCAAGGAGGACCGACTGGCACAAAATACAATCACACGTCATCTGGGTGGTTCGATGGAGCAACCTTTACAGCTTGGATAAGGGATTTAGTTGTTCATCTGCGTAAATTGCCTGGAAAAAAGGTGCTCATTGGAGATAACCTTGCAAGCCATTTCTCAATTAGTGCACTTGAATTGCTGAGCGAAAATGATATCATTCTTATATGCTTGCCACCGAACACTACCCATATCACACAACCACTTGACAAAGCTGTGTTTAGACCAGTAAGGATCACTGGCGAGCAATCCTGTAAAAGTTGGAAACAAACAAAACACAGGAGGAAAGGGTACAACAATTGACAAACTGTATTTTCCATATCTGTTGAAAAAACTGTGGGATGCTGTAACACCAAACATTGGGAAAAAACTGAAAGCAGGTTCTGAAAACTGTGGAATAGTGCCTATTGCAGAAGACAAAGTAATGTGATTTGTGGACCAACCTGATGTTGACAAAAACTCTTTGCAATCTTCATTTATTGAAGCACTCTAAAGAAAATGACAAGTAGTCCAGTAAAATTAGACCAAAAAAGGGGGGTACCTGGAAGTGATTTCCGGAAAGCTGAATCATCTTAAAATCTTTAGTTGGTGTTGAAAACTTGTAATCTCAGTTTGCACCGCCACAGATGGTGTGCACACCTTTTGGAAGCCAAAAAACCTTGAGAATTTGTGATTTTTCACGCTTTGTTTCGATTTTTCAACTACAACTTCTAAACCGTACTTCTTACAGGAAATTCCAGTCTTACCAAAATTAAAGAACATTAAATTTTGTATCGAATATGTTCTGGAACTTTAAAATTTGGTCAATTTAAATGTTGTTAATCGACAGCCAAAAAAAAAAAAAAAAAAAAAAAAACTTTTTTTTTTTTTCATTTTCAAGAAAACTGACTATTCATCGACTTTAAGTCGTCTGTAGCATCCAAACAAATGCTTGAAATAAAAATTTATTGAATAAAAGTTGAAGGCAACTTAATTGTTTGTTTAGGAAGATAAAAATGTGCAATATTTTGTATGTTAATGTTCACTTCCATATCTTATCATCTTCCATATGTACTTTTATAGATAGTTAACAGAAAGTCAATCATTACATTTTTTTTACTTTGTTTCTAAATTATTCAATTACTATCAACCCCACAGCAAAAAGTAAGTTCTATTAGTAAGAAAAAAATAATTAGGTAGGAATAATAGAGTTAATTTCAATTTTGTGATGACTTCATCTAAACTACTTTATCCTTTTTTCACAGATCCAGTGTGGCCAGATAGCAACCATTCATAACAAAGAGACCCCAGCCTTGGCGGGCTCCTATCTCAGTTGAAGTTTTTTCTTCCAAGTGTCGACTGGTGCTCCTGTTCCGTGCTGATTGTTAACTGTGCGTTAGTTTTTCGAACTGTTGTTTAATCGTGTTGGTATCGAAGTGTTCTACATTTGTTTTGGTATTAAGTGTCTTGAAGTTATGTGATGTTCTCATCATACACAAAATGAATAATGATAATTGCTTCGTGTGTGAAATAGGCCTGTTTGTTGAAGCTACTACGACAGTGAAAGATTGAGGCATAGCGTCGTTGATAAACTGCAGCTACAGAATATCATGAATCTTGAGTCATTGCTGACAACTGATGAGTTTAACCATTTTGTGACTCAAGGCTTCTTCACAGTCAGAAGATCAGAGAAATATTGGTCTAGAATATGGACAGACATGGCCATCGAGCAGGTGGTTATGAGGACCATGGAGACCAGAGGTGGAGGCCTGACTTATGGACGAGGCATAACTGACAGTACTTCATGAAATGGATTGCATATCTATGCCTTCCGTCATGAAATGGGTTGCATATCTATGACTCCCATCATGGAAATTTCAATGTGATTCGAAGATTTTTGCGGCTTCACATATGCATTATCAGAACAGCATGTCGATGCCAGGTTGACAAGGGTTGCGAGAGACAACAAAGATGTGGCACTGTTGCGTAATTGGTTTGAATCACATGACCCCTTTCCATTTGGTTAGTTTCTGATGTGTATCAGCACTGGAGTGACTGGTGATGATAAGATCAACTGCCACAGAGCACTGGAAAAAGGAAATGAAAGTATCCAAAAAGTTGTAGGGCATAACTTCAGTGATGTTAAGTTCCATAGAAAAGATTAGTGATTCCTCTGACATCCTTCACATCTAAAGTCAGAATCCTCAATGAAGACGTTCCCGTGAACTCAGATACCATATTCCGACGAATAGCATTCTGGAAAAAGTCAAATGAGCAGCTGAAGTCCTATTTTGAATATGAGTTGGCACCATTCCCGTTTTCCATGTTCAATGATACAGGGATGCGGAAAACCAAGAAGTCGGTGTTCTACGACTTATTTACTCCTGTGACTGAGGCACTCGACCTCTCCCAAAGTGCCCTTGTGATTGACGGTGGATTTCTCATCCACAAAGTATATCATCCACTATCCTGGAAAGGTATGTAGACTACTTAAAGTTTCACTACACGCCTGAAATGACGACAATAATTTTTTATGGATATTCTGAACATGACGAAGCCAAAAGCACAAAAACAGTGGAACGGCTTCGCCGCCAGAATAATCTTTCTGCCTCCACCGTGCTCTTCACTGAAACAATGACATCTACAATGCCGAAAGAGAGATTCATGTCAAATGAAAAAAATAAAGGACGGCTTATTGGCATGGTGAGAATAAAACTTACATCCGAGGGTTTCACAGTAAGCCAAACTATTGAAGATGCAGACATCCTCATTGTTACAGAAACCATAACAAAGTCATTTCAGTTTTCCAAGGTCATTATTGTTGGAGAAGACACCGACCTCCTCATACTTCTCACTGCATTGGAACCAACTTCTTCAACATTTTCCTGATGAAACCAGAGAAGGGCACCTCGCCCAACCAGTTGTTTTTCCCAGGACTGCTGAAACAGTCAAATACCATCAAAGAGCACCTTCTCTTCCTCCATGCCATTGAGTGGATGTGACACCACATCGTAATTTTTTCGGCAGGTGAAGATGAAGTTTGTTAAAGCCCTAGAGGACAACACAGATTTGCAGGAAGCAGCGAAAACTTTCCAAGCCCCAGATATGTCGCAGGATGAGGTTGCCAGAGCTAGTGAGTATTTCCTGGCTGCTGTTTATTCGCCGAACGACAGGCACAACTCATTGGATGTACTTCGGTAAAATACATTCACCAAGACTCTGGTAAATGCTGCATTCTACTTGGCTGCTCTGCCCCCTATAACCACTGCAGCACGACAACACTCCCTGAGGGTGTACTACCAGGTTCAAGTGTGGAAAGGGAGAGAGCAGTTAGACCCCCTCAGTTGGGGTTGGAAAAGTTCAACACATGGTCTTCTCCCCATAACCACAACCAAAGAACCTGCTCCCAACGAGGTGTAGCTCTCCATCTCGTGCCGGTGTGTCTTGGGGTGCGTGGGAGGGTGCTCCTGCAGGAAGGCCGCATTAAAATGCTCTACCATCTGCCTGAATTACAAGGGGTAGGCATGCTCCAACGCCGCCATTTAAAAGGAGGGAATTGTGAGTAGCTCACTGAATTTGGACGCAGAAACAAATTTTGTACTGAAGTGTTCCATGTTTTATCATTAGCCACAGTACTAGTTTAAACCAATCTAAAGAACAATGTAATAAAAAACTCGCTGCAAAGACAATATGCAGATCAACACATTGTATTATTTATTATTTTATTGATAAAATATAAATAAGAATCACACCTTTCCACTATAAGTGTTAGAAAGGTCATGTACAAGTAACACACTTTGTAATCTTGCAAAGTTTTCTTGACACTGTCAGAACAAACTTTACTTCTGAAGGTTTAGGAATAATACATTCTACTGAGAGTAACTTATGATATAATTTCAGGACATTGTTTCCTATTGTAATGCAACAAATAGGACTATGTACAATAATACTACTTTCTGCACATTGAGTGCAAGTCTAGGTTTTAAAACAGTATCATTTTAATGAAAATGTTATTGACTTTAAACAATGCAAATCCTATACGATATATCGGTCAAAACAAATCCTAAACTGTTGATTAAATCCAAATCAAGGAAATGGAGTTGTTAAGCTGACATTAACAAAGTAATGGACTGCATATACAAAATTTTACTTTTGAAATACAAAACCACTTCGTTAAATGTTCTTCTCAAGAGCCAAGGCCAACACAGCAAAAAACATTTTTACAAATTCGGATCAAAATTCTTGAAAACATTTAATACAATGGTTAGAGGTGCAAATTCAAGCATTACCAACGTCTTTCCCTGAAGCTATCAATCACACACAGACTACCTTTTCAGACATTATGTGAGTGGAAGTTGTTAAATGAGAGATTTCTATAATGAGCAAATACAGTACTACTTGGTAAAAAAAATTAACCTGTTAGTTTAAGTTGCTAGATTTTTGGTCAACTATTTCAACCAAACTACACAAATTCTGCAAACTGGAACATCTTTGTACGCACAGCAATTTATTGCAAGAGAGATATTTTCTGTGACACAAAACTTTAATAAAATTAGCCAGCTCTGTTTGAAATAGAGATCAACATTAATTATTACAAAATGTACAATATTTTATATATGCCATAGTAAAAACACATTCATCATATAAATCAAGTGTTTGTGACTACAGAAGATTTTTGACAACTAAGGCCATTTCACATTATCAAATATTTATTGAATAGCATGACGATTCAAGAAATTTTATTCAACAAACACTGAATGTACCACTTGAACAGTTATCACACAGTTTATAAACAATTGACGCACAAAATAAATTGTGTATTTATTTTATAATTATCTACTACCCCTGCACGACACAAAAATACTTGGTTTAGCCGACAAAAAATTTATTTATATTTTTATAAACATTATTCAAATTAAATTATGCTCTGTTTAATTTTTAATATGATTAAATTCGCATACAGATGGCCGATTAAAAATCTCTTTCGAGATGTGCATCGCAAAATTTGCACCTGTGCTGTAATGCTTTCGTATTAAATATACAAATATGCATCTGCAAGTGGTCACGTGACGGCGCAAAGTGCCTGAAAATCTGTGACTAGCAAATGGCTCGAAGCAAGTATATCTGCGCCCTTCGCGCATGCACATTGGACAATTTTCGGGTGTGTGAAAGTGAATTAACATAAAAGTTGGATATCTTTATCTGTATCCAATGTTCTATGAACTTCAATTATTTACGTTTTCGTGTACACATTTCACCTTTTCATAGTTACGAAGTACAGTAGAAGTACAAAATTGAAATGTTTTTTACTAAAGAAGCAATTGAAAATGGGCAATGTTTTATTATTCTTTCCCCGGAATAAATTTTTAGGGTATTTTTCCGTGGCACGCGACAAGAAAATACGAGTTGGTTTGTTGACGAGGTTATTTGTACCCTTAAAAACTTTCTTAAAACTTTTATGCAAATGAAAATGTAAATAAATAGTGAATATGTTTTGCAAGTACCTGTTTCGCTAATTGCTTAGGACAGTGACATTACCTCTCTCTTTTCGTTGCTTGGGTGGGGTGTTTCAACACTACATCTTTCTCGCTGACTTGTTTCCACATTACATTTGCTTTACATTTAAGAGTGATTCTGTTGGGATTCTCTTTATTTCATGAAACGGAAGGGCTATCATTTCAGTTTTAAGTCTTTCGTGAGACTTTCTGTCTACATACATCACACCCTATCTCGGTGAACATTGAACTTACAATCATCTAGACCTAATTAAATTTATTGCAGTATAGTTGTACGAAAGCTACTCGTATTCACTACACATTAGCAATGAATTATTTAGAAATAATCAACGTATCACGATTTGATAATTTACGACTCACTGAAAGACGAATGCCACATGTATAGCCAACTAGGTAGTAGGACTACACTCACAAATACTATGCCACAAAAGTTCAAATAACTTACGTGAATTTCAAAACTAGGTGACTCAAATTAATACAAGTACAAATATAAAATTCATACATAATTTTTGCTCTAATCGCACCACGTGTCTATCACTTTAGGCACTTTATTTTCCGTTAGCAACATAAAGTATGTAAAAGCTGGTTACAGACAAAAACCACTCTGATGTGATCCAATTGTGTTACAAAAATGCTACTCTCCATAAATATAGTAGGTACTTAATTAATCACGAAAAATCTCATTCCATAAAAATGAACACACGCACCCACTACACTGAAATAACCACAACATTATAGACATTAATGTTTCAAACTTCAAAATACAACTACGACATATACATTTATAATGAAAACTTTGTGACAGTATTCCTTCATTTCTTGATATGAAACTACACTTCTTACATCCTTGTATAAGCACGAGAAAACTACACAATTTGAGGTTACAAAAAATATAACCAAAATATTACTTTTAGCGTGAGAAATTGTTCACTGCTACATGGAAGCTATATTTGCATGTAAGCACATGGTTGTGCAGACAGTTTTTGCCGTCCATGTTGCAGTGAGAATGATGTTACAAATTTTTTGATTGGCTTGTGTAAGTTGGAGAGGGGAAGTAGTTGCGCCGATCCGAAATAGGCTCCGCCCCTTGCGTCTTGGAGTATATTTAACTCCAACTACGTGCAGGTGCAGAGCATATTTACTTGCGTTGCGCTGCATCGGTGCAAAATGCAAGTGGTGATATTTAATCGGCCCCCAGAACTCAACTGCTATTTTATTTTAATTAATAGTGTCAGAAAAACCTGTACTCCATTCTAAAATATTTTGATTTAAGAAAATTTTAAACATGTTCGAAACAAAAATCTTGGACGACATTCAATAAATTGAAAGACAAACTGGCCGTGGTAATGACGTCAACATGGCGTCACACAACATTCAAGAGATTGAATTCAATAAATTTGATAGAAAATTGAAGCAAAATTTGATCATGTGAAAGCGCCTTTAGCCTAAAAAGTCTTGAAAGTAGTATACACAAAACTGTGTTTGTTTAGGTTAAGTGTGGCTAGAAATTTGTTTATCCTGATAAAACATCCTATCTGTTTATTTGCTTATGTTACAGTATACACTTCGACATGACAGAATAATGATAGAAAGAAAGTAATTTTAGGTTTCCAACACAATAACGTATAATTTGCCAAACAGAAAGAATCAGTCATCACAATGAAAGATAATTTGGCCAAAAATACTGACAGTATGAACTTTTAGACCATACACAAATGAGTTACTAGTGGTTTCTGATATTTTGCATGATTTTCTCAAAACATAAAAATTTACTGAATTCTGGCTAACTCTTGACTTAAACAGCATAACCACAAACCAGTGGCATTTACCATTTTACTCACATATTTGCAACAGTAAAAGCTTCCTGTCTGTTAAACATACTTATCAGAATTCCCCTTTACACACAATATCCTAATTTTGTGGCAAATTATATTGACTTGGTTCTACGCCTCAGGAATTTTCTAAAATAATGTGTCTGGTTGAGTGAAATGGAATACATTGAAGCATCAGATGTTTTATATAAAACTGCACAGCTTGTGTCTAGGTTACAGTCAATCGGGGTAACTTTAAACCATTGGGGTTAACTTTGCGCCAGTGTACATTTTTGTTTCTTTCTTATGTTTATCTTTGAGGTGAATAGCTGACTGAACGGTTTTTTACATTTACTAAGCAGATATTTGTTTACTTCATCCATAGGGGGTTGGCATCACTGGAAACCATCAGAGATTTCAGTAGCATTTGTTTTATAAGCTTGAAAAGAGTGGCTATTGTTGTGATGTTTTGAAGTGGTTCTATAGAAGTTTAAGAAACAGGTAAAGTATAATATATATTTTTTTAATAAAATTTTAATACATCAACATGATATTCCTTAAAATAATATTGAGATTTACAACACATAAATTTCCAAGGCATGTTGATTATTCATAATTTTAGTGTAACTTTGAGCCGGCTCAATGTTACACCAATGTGGCTCAAAGTTAACATGATCAACTCAGCATGGTTAGATTCTTTTTAAAGTAAAACAAGTCTTAATATTTTACTAGTGCAATGGTAATTTGAGCTAGGTACTGCAATCTAAACATCACTATTATTTTTTTAAAAATAAGAATCTTAAGACTTTAGTGACTGCATAATGATAATTTGCCAAAACACTTAGGTCTATTAGCGCCGCATTTTCGATAATTTTCTTTACACTTGCATCCAGTATATACCTACACAATATTTATAATTACAGTTTGTAACAAAGGGGAATTTTATTCTTGTGATTTTAGGCCTTCCAAAGATGGGAAATCGGAAACGGAAAGCTGCAGAAATATCTCCAAGGCAGAGGTTGTATGGTAGCTAGAGCAGGTACACACACGAAAATATGGGATTCCTCGCAATACTTTTAGAAACAAAATTCAGCATCACCATGTGAAATCTGAAGGTAGACAACTTGCTTTTAGTCCTGAAGAGGAAAAGTGTTTCGTTAATCATATTCTTGCATTAAGTGATTTTGGTATTCCATGCTCCCTTTTTGATCTGTGTTGTATAGCAAAGTGCTACCTTGATTCCAACAATAGGAAAGAGGCGAGGTTCAAAGGAAACATGCCTGGCTGGGAGGGGGGTTTTTCATTTCTGCAAAGGCACAACCATGAACTGGCTCAGAAGCTCGGAAACAATCTCTCAAGAAAATGTGCTCAGGTGAATGATGCCATTCTTAAGACATTTTTGACAACACTGACAATGAGATTGATCAAGTTCCTCCTGGTAATTTGTACAACTACGATGAGACTGCATTTCATGACAATCCGAAGAAAAAACTAGTGCTTTTTCGAAGAGGTTGTCATCACCCTCAGCGCATTAGGAATTCCACAAAGTAATGTTATACAACTCTGTTTTGTGGCAATGCAGAAGGGGAGTTCATTCCACCATATATAATTATGAAGGGTTCTCAAAAGTGGTCAGATTGGCTGTATGGCACTCCACCAGGAACAAAATTAAATGTATCCAAGTCGGGTTGGATTGAACATGATATATTTGATGATTGGTTTGAAAACCATTTTCTACTGTGTATCAAGAACAAGGTTGGCAAGAAGGTCTTGATTGGTGACTACCTGTCATCTCATATAACAATTAGGAGTTTACAACTCGCCAAAGAAAATGATGTGGTCTTAATCAATATTTCTGCCACCAAACTCAACTAATTTACTTTAGCCCTTAGATGTAGCTTATTTTGCAAGTCTGAAAACATTTTGGAGAGAGGTCCTTCAACAGTGGAGAGAAACAAGACAAGGAAAGGTGACTGTTGCTTTGCCAAAATCAATTTTTTCCCAACTGCTCAAGAAAACACTAGATCTTGGTGAACCCACGGCATCACAGAACTTAGTGAAAGGCTTTGAAAAGGCAGGAATTTTTCCCTTGAACAGGGACAGAGTGTTGTCACAGCTACCTGCATTTGCTCGATCTGATAACACTATCAATGATAGTATTGGAGAAGAATTCCAGAGGTACCTTGAAAATATTAGGAAGAGTGATCTTGGTACTGTTGAAAGACCGAGAAAGTACCGTCTTCCTATTGAACCAGGAAAAAGTGTGTCTGCTGAAGAGGTTCAAAAGTTTTACGAAGACAAAAACTTAGAAAATCTAGGAAACAACATCTCTGAGTCGGAGAACGTTACAGAAGTGCATGCAACTGTCTCAGGCCCATGTAACGAAGATATATACTTAAAAGATGACTTTGTAGTTGTTAAATATGATGAAACACTTTACCCAGGTCAAGTTACTGACATTCACAATGAACATTACAAGGTTCGATGTATGATTAAGTCTGCAGCTTACTGGAAGTGGCCAGATAAACATGATGAGGTTTGGTA
>PNEQ01084273.1:0-13418 GCA_003012365.1 Medauroidea extradentata | reverse complement strand
TGCCACATAAGTGATACTTGAGCGCCAGTATCTATTAACAACTTGAGTGGTCTACCTCTGTAATGCACAACTATTGTTAACTCATTTAAGTCATTGTCAGACACTGTTGCAGGTATACACCTTACTGAGGACTGTGACTCGTGGCTAGTCCAGCCCTGTAAGTGTTTAACTTACCTTCTTCCTTAGCAGGAGGATCTGGCTTCTTGTACCTCTGCTGTCTGTTAGGACAATCACGTACCATGTGTCCTGACTTTCCACAACCAAAACATGCTTTTGTCCTCTTGCGGCAATCCTTAAACTTGTGACCTACCTTGTTGCCGAAATGACATGTTTCTCTTACTTGTTTCGTGGCAAATACTGACTTACCAGCACCATTGTTTACCAGCTCTTTACCAGGACGTGTGTCTGCCTCGACAACATTTATTGCAGACTCAAGGGCTTCTTTAAAACTTTGCGGGCGGGAAATACGTGTAAACTTGCCTACTTCGCCCCTTAAACCATTCAAGAAAGCATCGAGGGCTCGTTGATCAGCCTCATGCTTAATAGCTTCATTCCGTTCACTATTAGGACCTAACTCGTATGTGTTGGCATTAATTTTGCGTGTCCGGTCAGCAAACTGTTCAACAGATTCATGATCAAGAATTTTCAAACGACTCAACTGTTCTCTGTAAAAACGAGTCGTGTGTTTCCGGCCAAAACGTTCTATAAGATGTTTCTTAAGCTGCTCATAACTGTTAGCTTCCTGGCAAGCACTATCAGCAAGTACAAAATCTAAAGCTTCACCAGCGAGTCTGAGGTTAACAAATGCTAACAATTCATTTTCTGACCAACTACAAACATTGGCAGCTTGTTCAATTTTAATGAAAAATACCTTCACATTATCTTCCGATTTTCCACTAAATACTGGGATCGTTGGCAACAAAGTGAAATTTCTTACAGGTGTTAGACAAGCATTAGACACATCAGAATTATTTACATTACGAGGAGTACTGGTTTCACGTCTTTTAAGTTCTGAATTTTCGCGCTCTACGCTTTCTAGTCGGGACGCAAGGTGATTCAGGGCTGCTTGCAGGTCAAGCTCACAACCTTCCAGGTTTACAGTTGACGTCATGGTGACTAACGTGACAAGAAAGACAGGAAAGAGCATCTCACCTCACTCCAGCGATGTCGTGGTCCAGGCTGCCTTAGAACTCCAGGTAGACATGAGGATCGTGGACGAAGTATACATGTTGACACGCGGCGCGGAAGATCGCGTAATCTTCATTCCAGGTACTGCAGATGGCGGACGACGGGAGGAGTCCAACACGGCGGTAACATGAACGCGGACGAGAGATAGTCAAGTACAGACGAACGACAAACACAGACGAGACGAGAGAACAGGCGACGCGCGGCTTCTTGCTGACGGCGGGTCGGGGGGCGCGGAAGGGCGGGCGGGCAGGGGGGAGGAAACTGTCCGGCGCGGCGACGTGCGGCATCTGCTGAGTTGCAGGTCCGGTTGCACGATTGTCTTGCGCGCTCTCCCAAGACGCGTCGCGGCTGCACGATGCGTTCACGTGTTAGCAACGTGTGTTCACGAGTGCGTATTGCAGCATCAGTCCAGAACACTAACACGTACACGGAAATGTTCACGACGATCATCCAGCACGGCTGGGCACGACACGGCATGACACGACAGTACAGTCACACGATTCCGACAGACTGTAATTTCCGGCATACCGACAAACGACTAAAAATAGGTGTCATCCCACTTCTGACACCAAATCTGTAACTGCCCCTTATTTATTTGGGGCGTTACACGGGATTTCGAGCACTGCTCTGGACAGTGCAGACACCTGATTATGTCGTCTCTAGGCCCGTGATGGTAGAAGGCCTGAATGTGGGTATGTCGGGGGTCACAATTAACAAGATCGTAATACGTTACGGTGCGCGTCTGACCCATTTATTGACATGTTAATGTCCCACACACTATACAGCAAGGGTGACGTCGCTGTGGGGCACTCACGCGTGCTCGCCGGCGGCCCATGCTTAAGTCTCTAGCATACATGCGTCTCTAGTACTCGTGCTCTCATTACTGCGCGCCTACGTCTATACACGCGGACGTCTTACCACACTTGTCATGCTAGTACTAAAGATACGTCTGACTGCTCGGACTGCTAACTAGCAACTGAACTCACAGCACGTCTTACTGCGCGGGCGTATGACTGAACACTCTTACAACACGTCATGCCTCGCGGACTGCTAACTACGAACTGCCTCGCGCTCTGAGAGCGGTGGGGGCGGGCCGGCTAGCACGCGGCTGTCGCCTGAGAACAACTAGCCAATGGCATGCGGCGAGCTACTGGGTGTAGCGAACTAAACTACACACTGGGTGTCCACAAGTACTTACAGTCCCTTACATTGTCAATATATCACAACTGAATTGAACATGTATAATCAAACAGCATGCTTCAAAGACGTTAGTGAACACAATACAAAATTAAATGTACCTGTGATGATTGAGGTCATGCTCGTGGGGTGGAGCTTGATACATCTGTTCCCCGGCTACAGCAATGTCTCCTGGTATGGATGTGGAGTCGTACAATACTTCAGCAATGTTTTTGGTTTCATTAGGATACCACTGGAAACATTTGACCATGGTTGCCTTACTTTTCTCTTAAATCACAGAAGTTGTATCACGTCCAATGAAGCAATGGATGAAGAGAATGTACTGGCTGAATGGCAAGGGCTGAAGTTGTTGAGAGGAGTACAACCTGTTTTCTGTATTTCATCGTCTAGGCTTCATGAAAATACACATTCAAGTCTCGAGGTGTGAGTGTGAAAAGTAAGACAAGCAGGTCTACGTTCTTGCCAACTACCACCACAGTTGAATGAGAGGCATTTGGTAATCCACACCTGACACTGCTGCAGTCAAAATCTCCTTTGGGTATGGTGAATTTTATACCATACACAAGGCCTTCGCTAACATACTAATAAGCTTGGTTTTGTTTCTTTGTTGGAAAGGAAGTTTTCCTATTGAACAGCAGCCACCATGTTCTCTTCAAAGTCTATAATACAGATGTTGTAGTTCTTGCTCTCCGGTGTTTCTCTGCTCCATTCGTGGAATTTGTGTCTTCGTAACCATCAAAAACTACAGCAGAGTTATAGTCGTAACTATGAAGGAGGAAGACTCCATTGATTACAGCGAAACTGTTATTAAAGTTCACTATTTGACTGAAAGCAGGAAAGGCATCATAGAGAGCTGACTTTTTTGTTTTCCTCATGAGCCCTTCATCGAAGAGAATCGTGTGGTATGGGGCTAACTTACTCTTCAACAACTCCTCTACATACCCTTAAGTTTTCTTGTTAATTTTAATTATAGTTATTTGTAAAATCATTAAAGGCTCGACCACCACTACTTTGTTATCCAGTTTTACAGCGTTGCTCACAGCAGCCAAAGGGACTACTATTTTCTTCTTACATTGCTTAATTTCTGCAAAGTTCATCCCAACAAAAGATTCTATAGTACAGGTTCCAACTTTATGGTACAAACTATCTGTGTACCAGGCGAGCAACTAACAGTTGCAAACAAAACGGCGCGCCATATCGTAAAGTACAGCACATGAATGCTGTAATTTTTCTTAACTTCTACGTATTACCTGCTTCTCTTACACATATGGGGATTTTAACTCAATTTTATTTTATGGTGTGCGTAAACATTTACACTTAACACACACACATACATATATATGTGTGTGTATTTCAATTTATATATATATATATATACTAGCCGGCCGGCTGTGGCGTTGCCTGCGTGAAATTATGTAATGTAAACAGTAACTCTGGATAAAATATGTGATGAAGGCATTTAACAGCTAGCGTACTCTATAACAGTGAACTGTAATTAACTGTCTTAGCTCAGTGTAAAGAACTCGCGCAATATGCTCGTATGATGTCATAGTAATTTCCACCGCAAATTCTTACACAGGATACGAACCCTTAACCCCACCCCTTCCACACCACAAACTTTATGCAATACCTCAGTGAATGTTAAAGGCATCCCGTGAAAATTCTTTCATATGTACTGGCTACAATCCAAAGAGGTTTTATTTATGAGTAGGCTGGCAAAAAGAAACGACTGTTGAATTATTTATCCATGATCATTCTCTTTTTTCGGGAGACTGCAACATTTTACTGCTTTTCACCTACTTAATTTTTGAACTTCATAAAAACCTAAATTTGATCTGTAGATATTTACATAAGCTTCATTCTTATCAAAAATTCATCTCGATAGCTCAACGGGTATAAGCGGTACAGACGAATTTTGGAAAAATCCTGGAATTACTTTTTTTTATATTTACGTAAGATTTATTTTAAAGCAAAAACCATTTCAATATTTCCACTTGTGTAGGAGATAAGTGGGATTAATTAAAAAACTTGTTTTATTTTTTTAAGAGCTTTTAAAGACAAATTTCAAAAAATTAAAAAATACTTTTTAAATATATACTTAAGCATTAAAAAAATCACCTCACTATCTGAAATGGTTTAGGAGAAATTACGGATTAATGAAAAACAAATTTTACGGCTTTTCACCCCCTTAATTTTTGAATTTCGCAAAATCGAAAAATTTGTGAATATGCATTTCTTTGGGCAATTTTATGAAGTTAAAAAATTTATGATAACATTCCCGGTTAATGAGATATCAAGGATTCTTTTAAAACACATTTCACCCTTTTCACCACCGTAATTATCAAATTTCAAAAAATTCTTTCTTAGAGGGTGCCTATAGGGCAAGTGGAAGCTTCCCTCAAAATTTCATGGTTCTAGGTCCAGCGGTTTGAGCTGTGCGATAGTGAGTGAGTGAGTGTGTGTGTGTGTCAGGACACTTCATTTTATATATTAAGATTATTAGTATTATGAGTAATAAATACCATTTATGTCTACATAAACAATAAATAGCTTGATACAGGGAGTTAACACCCTTCAAAATTAAAATTAAACGAAGAGCAGTTTACTAGCAGAATCTTGAAATTGACCCCAAAACTTCAAATCCTTCTAACTTTTGACTGCGTGAAAGTAAATTAACAAAAGTACATGTATATTCTTCAAGGAAATTCAGTCTCTACAACTTTCTTTCCCATGAGTATGATGTAAAGTGGAAAGGAAAACATTCAGAAAGGCAAGTTTGGCGAAAAACGTGAGATGCAACAAAATTTCCTGCAATTTTTTCCATTTTCGCCAGGTCTTATCTCAAAAACGGGTAACTTGTAGAGAAAAATGTTACGAAACGTTTTTGTGGTAAATCTGATAATCTTTAGTTTTGGAAAGCATAAAATTTTCTGTTCGACGCACAGTTTTCGGTATACGTGCCAAAAACTGGAAAAAGTGGCCTTTGACCCCCCCCCCCGCAGCACCGGAAATTGATGGGCCTTTATTAGGCTTTGTCCTGAAAAATCTGGACCTACATGATTTAATGCAGCAAAACCATATTTTTTGGTCTAATTCGACTGGATTATTTTGGTTTCACTTGGTTTTGAGTAGTTAGTGAGCGAGAGATTTTGGTCGCAGCTCAACATTAGGGTCTTCAGCGCTGGTGAGAGGTGACATGAAGCGAGTATGGAGCAGTGACCCCCAAGCAAACCCGCCGACCAGCTGCATTGTCTGCCATGATTCCCACATGCAAAATCTGGGGATCGACCCCGCTTAGAATCAAACCCGTATCACGTTGGTGGGAGGTGAATGGTCCGATCATACGGACCCCACTTACCTTCGAAATACCCTGATCAGCTTGAAGACCTGCACTCTGCGTGCAAACTTGCATTTCTTGGCACTATATAGTGACAGCATGTTCAGATTCCACATGTTCAAACAATGTTTTCTTCAATGTGGCCCAAACACACACACTGCACACTTAACACTGCTCTGAGAAACAATTTTGGAACTGTGGATCGTTAGTTCATGATACTGTACTTCAAACTACGCACAGCATTGAATTGTCTATCACAGGTTTGACATTTTAAATTAAGTGTTTTTAAATTTGTTGGCTTTTCCAGGATGTTTGTTCAAAGCATGTCTCCCAAGCTAGCAGTGTAAAACTTTACCGCATTCTGAGCAAAGATTTTAAGTACATTCACTCATTCTTAATCACGTACATTGAAAAATCCAATACAGACAGTAAAACTCATTTATTACTATTTATTACTCTGCTCAATATCGCAAAACTGTTTACCCTTCCCCCCCCCCCCCCAAGTGTTCCGCTCCGCCCAATCCTTCCCTTCTCAGCCTACAAAGTCCAACCCTCTTGCTCACGTGCATGCGCAGGGAACATTGTTGCATTGCTCCCACTAGACTCTTGTGCTGACAACACGAGACTAGCTCCTCACGTATGCAGTGAGTGGCTCTGTAGTAGTTTGTGTGGCACCACTGAAAATAAAGTTCTTAAGCATTTCATTGTTAAATTTTTGAAGTTTTTTGCTCAATTTCTAACCGCAGTTGGTGAAAACCATGGCTGCAAAGACCGCGGATAATGCATGCATTAGTTACAATGCTTCTTTAGAATAAACTCTCTTGTTAAGATGCTCCATTCTTCTGTGTATCAGTCTTTTGTACAAGAAGCAGAAAGAATATATCTAAGTAAAAATTAATTGAAAAATGTACAGTACAATGAAAGCAAATATTTTGAAATGTTTCATTTGGTTGAGCCGGTTTCTATCATAAAGTACTTGGTTAAATTCATCGCAATCATTGCACTGTATGGTCTTGTTCTCAAGCCAATTTGAACTACGATAGTGAGCATTTGGTTGCATTTAATAGCCATGATGGGACACTTTTATTTGGTTCTCTCGTAAAAGAAGCTCAGCACAGGAGGAGCAAAATTATATTTGGCTTTAAGAATGTTGGATACCTTCCCGCTCATTCTTCTATATTCCTGGTCAATATGTAAACACCAAAAGGGGTACGATTTTTGCAAAGTAAAACTAACTTTCGTCACATAGTTTTCATACAATAAGCGTTTTAAGTCATGATTTTGAAGTTGCAATTATACAGAAAACTAAACAAATAATCTACAAGTATACCAGCCCCAGCGCATTCACACGTCATGCTGGCCATATTAGGGAATACCTGTTCATTATAAACATTCCACTAACAACAGGCTATACCTAAATGGTGTGGGCAGAAGCTGAAGGTCAGGCAGGAGTTTGCTAGATTAGTCAAACAGTCACTTGAGATCAGGGAACCCAAGGAGAGGGAGGCAGAAGAGGCTCTTCACTCTACAGCCATGCAATGCAGATGTTACCTATTTTATTATTAATTTAATGAATAAAGGTGCCACACATTCCTTAATTGTGTCCATCATACTTGAGAAAAACATAAATAAAAAGAATGTTCATTTCAGCTGCGTAAAAACAAGTGCTGCCACGTTGATGTTCCTGCGACGTCATTGGACTTGCTATTGCATGTCAGTTTACTGTTAACTCTACAGTAACTTACGCTTAGTTCGTGAAATTGCATTAAATCCAATTGTTTGTGTGGTAAGAACAGGTATGGCTGAAGCTCCGTATAATTATGAATGTGTATAACAGCTCTTTGTGCAGAAATACAATAGAAGTTTCTCCAAATAGAGTATTTGTTTGATACAGGGAAACAAAGGACGCTCGGCAATTAATTACATATTAGAAACATGTACTCACAGAGTATCATGGAAGTTGACAGTTACGCACACGAAAAGGACGACACATTTTGCACGGAAGCGCGAATTGCTACGTTTTTTCACGCATGGCTTCATCGGGCGAAGAGAATACACTGTACTGCAATATGGCGGATGGTAATTGGTTAACCTAGTGGCCAGGAAGTGAACTAGAGGTAGGCGGCAGATTTGAAAATGAAGTGGTTATCGGAGGTTGAGGCCAGGTGGCTGTCTGGATTTTGTTATGTATTGGTGGGCCAGTTCCCATCGCCTTAGTTCTGCATTATTGATGGATGGTGGTAAGACTTTCACCACTCTGGTTGTGTACCAGGAATCATACAGTGTCTTCTCTTCGTCCGACGAAGCCATGCATAGCGAAACGTGGCAATTCGCGCTTCCGCGCAAATGTGTCACCCTTTTCGTGTGTATAACTATCAACCTCCATGATACTCTGTGAGTAGATGTTTCTATTTAATTTTAAGATGCAAATAGAGCATTTGCTACAGTGTCACCGTGTGACAATACAAAATGGACTGCATAGCAATGGTGGGCAGAATCCGATAATTTCTATAATCAATAATGTTTTCGAATTGTGTGGAAAGAATCCATTGATAATATGGTTTCCGAGTACTCACTTCTCACAATACGAATGGTAAAACGTGTTGCTTCTCGACGACGGGAGATATTTTAAATTGGCTGATAGTACTGTTCTCAGAATGTATGCATACATACTTGGTGTACAAGATACTGTCATAGAGTGATACAGATAACTATAAAAACAAACTCAACACTTTTGGTTTATGTAATCTAATATGTCAGTGTCACAGACAGTTTCTTGGCTGCGAAAATTTCGGTTCATTTTACGAACTAATCAGCAGACAACATAAACGTTTTTTATGTACATTCTTCCTTTGCATTTTGTGATTGTTCTCCACATTTCATTGTTCTCCACATTTCATTATTCTCCACAATTAATTGTTCTCCACAATTAATTGTTCTCCACAATTTATTGTTCTCCACAATTTATTGTTTTCCACAATTTATTGTTCTCCACAATTTATTGTTTTGAACATTTTATTGTTCTGCACAATTTATTGTTCTCCACAATTTATTGTTCTGCACATTTTATTGCTCTGCACAATTTATTGTTCTCCACATTTTATTGTTCTCCACATTTTATTGTTCTGCACATTTCATTGTTCTCCACAACTTATTGTTCTGCACATTTCTGCACAATTTATTGTTCTGCACATTTCATTGTTATCCACAATTTATTGTTCTGCACATTTTATTGTTCTCCACAATTTACTGTTCTGCACAATTTATTGTTCTCCACATTTTATTGTTCTCCACAATTTATTGTTCTCCACATTTTATTGTTCTCCACATTTTATTGTTCTCCACAATTTATTGTTCTGCACAATTTATTGTTCTCCACATTTCATTGTTCTGCACATTTCATTGTTCTCCACATTTCATTGTTCTCCACAATTTATAGTTCTCCACAATTTATAGTTCTCCACAATTTATTGTTGTTCTCCACAATTTATTGTTGTGCTCCACAATTTGTTGTTCTCCACAATTTATTGTTCTCCACAATTATTGTTCTCCACAATTTATTGTTCTCCACAATTTATTGTTCTCCACAATTTATTGTTCTCCACAATTTATTGTTCTCCACAATTTATTGTTCTCCACAATTTATTGTTCTCCACAATTTATTGTCCTCAACAATTTATTGTTCTGCACAATTTATTGTTCTCCACATTTTATTGTTCTCCACATTTTATTGTTCTGCACATTTTATTGTTCTGCACATTTTATTGTTCTGCACATTTTATTGTTCTGCACAATTTATTGTTCTCCACAATTTGTTGTTCTGCACAATTTATTGTTCTCCACATTTTATTGTTCTCCACATTTAATTGTTCTCCACAATTTAATTGTTCTACACATTTTAATTGTTCTCCACAAATTTAATTGTTTTCCACAATTTATTGTTCTCCATATGTTATTGTTCTGCACATTTTGTTGTTCTCCACAATTTATCATTCTGCACATTTTATCGTTCTCCACATTTTATCGTTCTCCACATTTTGTTGTTCTCCACATTTTGTTGTTCTCCACATTTTGTTGTTCTCCACAATTTATTGTTCTGCACAATTCATTGTTCTGCTCATTTTGTTGTTCTGCACAATTTATTGTTCTCCACATTTTAAATCATCAGACCACAAAAGAGTGATTCTCCTGTAAAAAATTATTTATTTTCATATATTTGTTTAAATTTTTAAATTATTTAAATTTAAATCTCAGGAATTTTTTTCCCAATATTTTGTTTGTATACAAGACCTTGTAGCTATACAATGTAGTTATTCAGTCTGAATTATTTCAGTTTGGTAAGTCGGTTTTCCTCTAAAAACAAAAACCATTTTATGAAAAATTGGACTTTGAAATGCAATTTTAAAAAACTACGAAAGTTAAAACATTTTAATTACAGTAATTAAAAAAATATGCAAAAGTACTGTACATCTACAAAACAAATCATATCTTGAACAAATTTAAAAATCGTTAAAACAATTAAAATTTTTTGTCAAATGCCTGCTTAATTAATTTTAATATTTTAAAATGACTGAATTTATCACAGCTTGATTTTTAGCTTGATTCCCTTTCCTGCACATTATTTTTATGCAAAATCCTTTTTTTTTTTTTTTGTAAATTAATTACAGTGGAACCTTGTTAAGACGAGTATGGGTTAAGACGAGAATACGGCCATAACGACAGTATTTTTGTGCACCGTCAATTTCTGTATTAAATATAATGTTAATTAATTTGTTTCATACGAGAGCATTTTCACGGTTGCGTACATTATAACGACAGAAAAACAGCTGTATGTATGCGGGATGCGTCACGTAAACAACTCGTGGCGCGCTCGGAGTGAAAATCGAGAGCTGCAAGAAAGAATTGATTGTGCGCAGCGTCCCGTATATCTGGTGGTGCGCTCTTGACGTGAAACCTGAAACAATAATCCTGGCGGAGCAGGCATCACAGCGATGAGCGGTGATCCATACTGTGCGATGAGTCGGCTCTTTATCGACTCGTGTACACACAAAGAAAATTGCGTTTTGCGTTACCTTTGTCTCTTGACAACTCGTATCGTCTTCGGGTTGGAGTTAGTTGCGCGCGCGTGTTTTCTGTAGCAATGGCAAGTGAAATCAAACGGAAAGCAATCGATCTGCAAACAAAGCTTCAGATTATTTGTGCTTCTTTGCCATGGCGGTCCAGCGTCCACGCTACTCTAGAGGCTCAAAGCAGCCATGTTTTGCTTGCAAGATAGCGTTATATGATTTAGCATTCAGATGAGAATTATTTTCTTTCGCTCATACATAAAGAATTTTTTCCTAGTATGAAAATATGTTACGAGAGGTGATGTTTCAAAGTGCGTATACTGTGCCACTGTTTTAACGTGTGTATTAGTTTCACATAAGCAGATACATAATCAACACCCGGCATCGTCATTCGTCCACGAATGTTAACGTATACATTAAGGTATAAAGGTGAAACATTTTTATTGTGTTTTTAAGACATTGACTTTACGTCGCTGAGAATATAGTACCCCAAAAAAATGTTCCTTTTGAAAAAAAAAAATTGAAATTTTTTATTATTTGAAAAACAATAATATTTTGAAATTTTATTGTTTTGTTGTTGAGTCGTGGTAATGGCGTGAACGTATACAATATTTTGTTAAAATCGTTCCAGCGATTTTCGAAATGATACAGGGTGTTTAGTTTTTTGGGGTCTCGCATAGCACGGCATAGGCACAGGCACACTGTCACTAGTACGTACATAGTTAAGGTAAGGGGGGGGAGGATGGTGGGAAACTGACGATTTATCTGCAATACCGGTTGAGACGAGCATCTGTTATAACGACAATTTCTGCCGTCATTGTCAACTTTCGTCTTAACGAGGTTCCACTGTACACAGTAAAAATTATTTTTCCAAGTATTGGACAGATGAAACCATTTAACAATGAACACTCGTACTGTTAAGCAATGCGCGGTGGTAGAGTAATGTTGCACGAGATAACGCGGAACCAAGTAGAGACAGCTCGTCATAACCGGAGGGAGAGAAAAGCAAGTAATCTGCGCGAGTACTCGGAACATCAGTGATAACTCGGAACCTGGTAAAGCGATATCTCACTTGGAAAGAGAAACGAGTGGCTAGTGTGAGTACATAATCTGAATCTGAGTGATAATTCTGAACAAGATAAGCAATATTGTAATGTGAAACAGAAACGAGTGGCGAATGGTTTGCATGTGAACTCTGAGAGTAGCAGATTTAATTTACTGGTAAGTGTACAATTTTGATACGATGAAAAGTGTACAATATGATAAGGAAAAATAAAGGCAGCACCGTGAATGATCTATTTTTCTATGCGAGACGGAGAGAAAGTATACAAAACCTGCGTGACTGTTAATCAATTTCAGCACACTAGAATAAAAAACTGAGAACTCTAAGAAGAATCCAGAACGTTTTTGATTTTCAATTGATTCTGCTCATCACTACTGCATGGTTTCTAAAAAAACAAAACCTGAAACAATCTGCTATTAGTGACAAAAGTACAGTTCATGTATGCAATGGTTATTGCCATGACTCGTCAGTCACCCTAGACAGCTAGGCAAAATAGGCAGGTGGATAATGCGACTCACACAGTTCAAAATTAAGATAGTACATGTGCCAGGGTGAGAGAGTGCCATGGCCGATACATTGTCCCACATATAGGTTCCCAGGGAACTCGAGATACAGTCCAAAGTCCAAGAAAACAGTGAAATCTTAAATGTTCTACATTTAATCCCTGAGAGTTTTGTCAACATCAGTAAATGGCAGCAAATTTCTGTTGTTCAAAGTGATTATCTGCACAGTGACAAATAAAGGAAAGAAGCAAGTGTGGGTTCCCAAGCCGATTAGGCTAATGTCATTAAAATACTTTCAAGATTCACCATGAGGAGGTCATATTGGGAGTAGAAAGAATGAACTGAAAATAAGAAGGGATTTGTTTAAGAGAACTATGCGGAGTGACGTCCAAGAATATGTGAGGGCATGTCACAACTGCCAGTGCACAAAGGAAACTGCTCGGTGCAGCCACCAGAGAGGGTTTGGCAAAGGTTGTTCACACACATCTTCGGTCACCTACCCAGATACGGTAAAGGTAACGTTTATGTGTTGATTATGGTGGACACATTCTCCAGCTATTTTTTGTCTAGCCATTGAGAGAAATTAAGGCCTCAACCATCTGTTACAAATTACAAAATAATATCTTGAAGATCTTTGGGAGTCTGGAAATGTTAAATGACAACGTTACATATTTCTCGGGGAAGCTGATGTACAACTTGTGTTTCACTAAAGAGATTAAACAGATTCATATGAGAATGTTGTGAAGTGTTCAGCCACTTCCCCATCTTGGTTAAATCTTTAAAAAGTGTTTTTATTTTCTTATTAAAATTTATATGTAAATCTTTCTTAACAGGCTATATGCCATTTTCAGGGTGAGTTTGTCAAGTGTCCGGTGCGATGCAACAGAATTCAATAACCTAGTAATTGGGGACATGTTAATTTAAATTCACCTTTTCAAAATTCAATATAAATATAGTCAAGGAATTTTAAAGTAGAGTCATTTGATTATTTTCCTGGCTTGTTTGGTTTCAAATTGACCACAGTAAAATTTTAATTATTTTTGTTGATATAACTTTTTCTTGTA
>PNEQ01084272.1:0-13418 GCA_003012365.1 Medauroidea extradentata | reverse complement strand
AAAAAATGAAATATTAGTGTTCTTACACATTACGTAGCTAAATTATTATAACACAACATATTTCAATAAAAAAAATTAGTTCGAAATGACAATACTGTATTACAAAAGAAATAGGCAACAGACTGGGGACACTTTACCTTATTTACATAAACAAAAGAACTAAACTACGTCCATTATAAAAATAATGGTAAACAAAGAGAGTGGTGCCAAACAAAATGGCACAATACTAACCACTCTTGATCATTTGCGGCAGCCAGTTCTTTTCATCAGGTTTTTTACCGTCACAAAAATACGATAAACAATTGGAATTATCACCAAAAATATGCTTTGATGCATTAGCTGCATCCTTATGCAAGCTCAAAGTCTTCTCAATTTCAGTGATTTTTTTCCATTTCTCTCCAATGACGAGCAACACTGACAACAGCAGTTCTCATTATTACTACGCTGTTTCCAACAGCTTGTCTCAGTTTAATGTGTTTTGTTTTAGCTTACTGTTGGATGCAATATCTTTCAGTTTGTTGCCATAATTCCTTAATATGTGATAGCGACTTTCAACTTTTTCAACTGTAATGTCATCATAAGGTCGTGCAGAAATATTTCTGCTGTACACGCTGCTATCACCATCAGCTATTAGTGAGCTATATTTGAGGCCATACCTCTGTATACTATTTTTAAATCCTTCAGTCACAATATCAGCTTCCATGCTACTTGCACTGCCATCCCAATTCTTGTTTCATGTATGTGCTATTTACTTTCGCTCGGTTGCACATTGTACACTAGCTATTTCTCACACCTATGAAGAGAACTTTCCTTGTATAAAACCAAACCATTGCAACCACGCCTGAGAAAGAGCTATAGTTTCCAGTTCGGTAAACTCTTTTCGCCCACTGTCCATCTGCAACAACAGGAATTCTAGGTATACCATCCCTCTCCGACATCGCCTCTGGCAATACCAAATTCCGCCTCTTCCTTTGCAGCTTTAGCCATCTCTGTCAATGGTGTTTCTTCCCAACCTTCATATACTCTGTCGCGGTACTTTGCAAGTTTGCATATGTATTTTGAAACATTGATGTTAAGTTCAAGTTTCCTAAATCCTATTCCAATACACATAGCTCCAGAAACAGCTGCAGTGTTTACAGCCATTATTTGCTTGCTATCAGCGTCTGTTGGTAAACAAAATTTCGCTTTGCACATCAGGGGCGTCATTTCAAGTTTTTCTTGGAGGGGGGGGGGGGTAAGATTCTTTTCGGCGACAGTGACCTTGTGGAATCTTTTTTATTACTTAAGTATGTGTACATTAGAAACATAAATAATAAAAATTCAGTTTTGTGTTTAAGTTAGCATTATTTAATTAACAAAAAACCAAAAATATATTTTACACACTTAAGATTCTAAATACAGGGGGGAATTGGCACCCCTCCCCTGCCATTCTCCTAAGTGACCCCCCCCCCCCCTGTTGCACATGTTGCATGTCACTGACAATATGGACATGAGACCTTTTCGCTGTTCTTTTATAATGTCTAAATTCTCTACTGTACATCAAAATGACCCATGATTAGAGATTGTTTTCAATTTCTCAAAAAAACACTACGTAAACACTGTCTACCTGTCACGTCGAAACAATCAGTTTCGTTTGTCACAAGGCTGGAATGGATCTGTAACTCGCATACTTGCTAGTCAGCTGGAGGAATCTGTGAATCGTAACCATTCAGTAACTGAAACGTCGGCTAATTAAATGTGACGGAAATTAAAAAAAAAATTAACGGGATCATCTTTTAATGGTGTTTCACACTCATTGGATTTTATTTGTTGAAGCATTTAAATAATTCAGAATATCCCACACACAAGCAGGATTCAATGATGATTCCGAGCGTAATTATTAGCGTAAACGGGCGTAAATAAACACAAAATAACCGCTGTAACCTGTTTAGAATGACCAACAGTAGCATACAAAATTTACGTAGCAAGGAAGAAAATATTCCATTTCTCGTTCTGGCATTTCATAGGTTTTTGTAACGCCACATTTTCGACTTTTGATGTCCATTGTAGATGTGCCGGTATCGTTACTGTAACGCATTGCGTGTAGCGTTTAATGTGACCTCAGTTGTAGCCGGGCCTTTAAATATGATAGATATATTTTGGTCAGTGCTTAACATCGAGGTCTGTAGTGCATGTGATGGGTGACATGATGTGCGTATAGAGCAGCGCCGGAATGAATTGGCGGGGGAAACAGGAGATCTCAGAGAAAACCCGCCGACCAGCGGCATCGTCCGGCACGATTCCCACACGCGAAAATCCGGGGACCGACCCAGCCGGGAATCGAACCCGGATTGTCTTGTGGGAGGCTAGAGGTCTAATCTTTCGGCCACCGCGGCTCCTCCGGGCCTTTAGAGGGCGCATATCTAATCTATCCGGACACATCGCCTGATTTTTGCGTATGTGAGATTAATTGTGCAGTTGGAATGGACCAACACAGTTTAACAAAAAAAAAGTTTATTAATTAAATAAAATGCAATTATGTCGTTTTACGTAGAAATTGTTTCTGTTTTGTAGTATTTAAATAGGAAAACACACGGAACTGCACTGCGTAATTTCGCTGCCAACCTTACAAGCAGTAAGGGGACTATAGTTCATGTTAAATTGTATGCAGTAGCTGCTAAAGATATTTTTCAATGGTTATAATTAACGGCCCACTTCATCCTGAATGACCTATAGATAAATGTGACACTGTGATAATTTTAATTTAATTATCAATGTCGTTTGACTGAACGGAAATGTGAACCTAAACATGTTTACTTCCGGTAGGAAGTAGGTTTATCATTTTGAGAAACTAGAAATTATTGTGTGGTACTATTTTCGCATTTATTACCTTCTGCTTTTATCACGAAGTCCTATTTGTGCGCAGGGGCCGCAGTGGCCGAATGGTCAGATCATTCGCCTCCCACCAAGGCGATCCGGGTTCCATTCCCGGCAGGGTCTGTCCCAGAATTTTCGCATGTGGGAATCATGCCGGACGATACCGCTGGCCGGCAGGTTTTCTCGGGGATCTCCAGTTTCCCCCGCTGCTCCATACTCACATGTCACCCCTCACCAACGCTAAAGACTTTGATGTTGAGCGCCGACCAAAATCACTCACTCTCTCACTTAGCATGTGCCTTTTTTTTTCCGCTGACAAATACAATTTCGATTTGCTGGGTTTTCTATAAACTTGTGACGTGGTAGTTACAACCTGTGAAGCATGGAACGCTGAACTGTTTGGAACATCTCGTTTTACATGCAGAAAGGCTCTTATCTCTTGTTAATCTTCCTCTTCCTACAGTCCGGCTGATAAGGTCACGTAACACGACTCATCATCATTTCCCTGCCTCCCTTCTTCGTTAGCTGGCTGCCTCACAACCACGCCCGGCCACTTTGCAGCTTGCAGCAAGTGTGCAGCGCCTTCGTACTTGAAAAATTACTGGGAATTATCCGCTGTAACAATGGGGGACGAAGCGGCAAAGTTTCTTGTTAGTAATGTCTCTACCTCTCCTACTTCTGAGTACTCTACTCTACTTATGAGAAAATGCACACTAAAATAGTCGTAAAACAGTGTTTGTCAACACTGTTTTTATCATTAAAAAATCATAATATCTGACAAATAAAAAAAAAAATAGGACTGTCTGTTAACGCTTTGACTCCTGGATTATTCAAACAGAATGATTTACATGGGATAGTGTCGATGTGTTCGTTCAAGTCCGGGTTATCTGTGCACGACATGGCTTAAAGTTGTGTGACGTCAGGCTCTTAACCAATTTCACGATTTTTCGAAATACAACATTTCAGGGGGTGAAAAGACCTTAAATGTGTTTCAGATAAATTATTGATATCTATTCATTCCATTGAGACAGAGGGTTGGTTTTCACTTCAAAATTATGCTTACATAAATGCTCAAAATGCAGTTTTATGAATTTCAAAATTCGACCTCCAAGCAGTTTTTTATGAATCACCTACCTCACAGAAACACATTGGACTATCGTCGAGATTTTTACTTCAATTGGTCACCTATAATGACTATGACAGGACTCTCAAAACATTTTAAAATTCTTTAATTATGGGGATGACAATACGTGAAATGAGTTTTCAATTATTGCTCTATATCTATCGAAACAATCAAGGTATTGAAGTGCTTTTTATTTTAGATTTATGCTTTTATAAATATATAAAATATAATTTACATATAATTTCCGAATTCGGCCCCAAAGAGGTAAAAGAAGGGTAAAATGTATTATTGATTCACAATTCATATATATATATATATATATATATATATATATATATATATATATATATATATACACCACATTGATATTTTACATAGCGAGGTGATTTTTGTTTAAGACTGATGTTTACTCAAATACCTGAAAAGTAATGTCACTAATGTTTTAAATTCCCCACCTAAGGAGGTGAAAATGGATGAAAACTGATGCAATGTGTTATTAAATAATTGTCGATATATCTTCAACCCAGCGGGTTATTGTCGTGTTTTTCACATTCAAGAGACACCAGCAAAGTAGTATAAAACGTGATTCAAGACCTAGTATATGTTTTAGATAAATCTTCTTGATTGGCAAAAGGGTGAATGTTACATTAAAATGGCAAAAACAAGCGAGCTGATGCAGAAGCGGTGCCTATAATACTGAAGCCCGGATAGCAGTGAGGTTAGTCTAACACGGATAAAAAAATAATAAGAAAAATCATATCATCTGCATTTTTTTCTCCTTTATTTAACATTTCTTTTGACGCTATTTAACAGACAAAGGCAATTCACATTGCAAGTGCTCGCCCAGAGTTAGTTGAGATGACTTTTTCTTATCTACGTATTAGGCATTTTCGCGTGCCCTCAGTGCGAGTAGTAGTACTTGACCCGGCACTTTTTCTACCTTAATAACCTGCTATATGGTTATGAATATCTACTGCTTGTTTACTATTAAATAAAAGGGCAGCATGCCAAAAAAGAGAGAAAATAAAGCTAAGTTCGACTAACGAATCCGCCCTCTAGGCTTCACAGCCCCTCTACCCCGTCTTACACGTCCTCTTCCAGCCGCAATCACGCCCCAACTAATCAAAACACTCAGCCGGCCATCTCCCGATGACCAGTCATGAGCTCCGATCAATCACACTATGTAACATAGTCACTGATAAATTCACAAAGCATTTTATTCCATAATACCAGCTAAATATTCCTTAAGTTTTTTAAATGGGGATGTGCAGCATCATCAATCTGTCGAGATCACCACCTTTTTAGAGTTTTGCGCCCGACACTACCACCCACGTCGAACGAGAAACGCCCGGCAGAGCTCATCGCATTCCAGCACGTCCCAATACGTGCCTCCAAGCGAGTGAACTCTGACCTGCCTGCCAGATAAATCTATCCTAGCACAGGCTAGCTCAGAGCTTATTTGAAATTATAAAAGCCAGCACTTCTCTGTACGTGCTTCCAAGCAAGAGAACTACGACTAGCCTGCTACATAAATCCTATTCCAAGAGAAGCAAGCTAAGAGGTTACTTGAGATTTAAAAATCTAAACAAGGCAAAATATAAGAAAAAGTTGCTGAGAAAAGTTGCTTGAAATTAAAATAGCTTTAAAATGTGTCCAAACACCACATGAATCCTACCAAATTTGACATGTCAAATTAAATACTTTTCTCTTCTTGCTTTAACAGTTAAATTTTAAATTTTGAATAGAATTTTAATGTTGATTTCTCTACTAGAATCCTCAATTAATATGTTGGATCCCGCCGTATACATCCTTATACCTGGTTAAGTTGGCCTGCTTAATTTGTTATAAACAGAAAAAAATATATATATTAATTAAGACAAAAAATAATTTGAAGTTACTGTATGATAAGAGGCCAAGAAAGTGCTATGTGGCAGTGAACGTCACATCTTATATTTGAATATTCACATTAAGTAATGCAATTAGTGTAACTGGATGCAATGGACGACTTGAAGTACACGCCCCCTGATGCCACCGCAGGGGAAAGTACTATGGAAAAGTACTTGTTTACAAACATGCTGATTTGTTAGTTGGTAATTGCAGAAAGCAAAATTGTTTCGCATTCATAGATTTGCACACATGAGTAAAAAATATTAGTTTCAATTTCATGATTAAGATACGCAAATACATAAGATTAATGTTTACCTGGAAAAACTGCAAATTCCAAACAAATAATTTTCTTGACGTACATCTCGCCCGGGACATGCGAAGCCAAACAGCTAAACGAAGATCTCCAACCCGAGATATTCAGTTCAATTTTCCTTCAAAATGATGACTATGCAAATGGCTGCAAAGATGTTTTAAGAATTTTCAAAATCTGAACTCTCAGTACTGTACAGAGGTGATATGTGATTTTCACATCACTCGCATAGACCTACTTCAACACATATTTACGGTTCAAAATTAAGATTTTTTGAAATTCGATACCTAAAAGGGTGAAAAGGCATAAAATTTGTTTTTTATCAGCCAATGATAATTATCTAACCAGTCGAGATACTGAGGTGGTCTTTACATCAGAATGATGCTTGCATAAGTATCTTAAAAGAGTAATGCAAGTTTTTTATCTTTTAAGATAGCCTAATATGAAAACTTAGTTTATGAACTTTCAAAACATACAATCCGAAAAGCAAAGTACAACCAGTGAGAAATAAATTAGGCTATATAGGAACTTAATTCTACAGTTCTACGAGACGTGGTGCTGTAACTTACAACTTCTATGAACCCAGGAAATTAATATTATTTTTTAAAAGTTTTTTCCATAAATAATTTTGACGTTATGTGGCACAGTTGTTTGTAGCTCGGATGAATTGTTCAGGAGGTTCTGGGGTCAAATTCCTTCAAAGGATGTACAAATGTGCAAGTCTGACGCACAAAAACTGCAAACAATATTAAATTAGTAAAATTTTGATGAAGTTCAAAACTGGTGAAAATGGATTAGCCTATACAGTCCCCAACTGCCGATGTTCCTCGACCGCGTCAGTCACACCGCAAGGTTGGGGCACCAAATACATTTCAGCGACACATTGTCCCTGTAAACTCCCTTTTGCCGCTTAACTTCAAGTGAAGGTTTTTAAAAACAAATATGTTAGTAAAGGCACCATCACCAATGGTTGTGCTCGAAGGAAATCAGTTTTAATAACACGTAAACTACGTACGCCATTCAATTACCCTCTTACATTTTTAACAGTCTGCAACTACTCCACATCATCAACTTTGCTGTGACTGTACTTAAGGCACACGCAAAGTCGTTGTTAGTGGCAGGGACAAACTTAAGACTGCTTTTCGCATGGGCAGCTATAGCTACCTATCCTGCAGGAAAGTTAACTCAACTAGCAAATTTGTCATTCTAATGCTGGATGATTGAACCACAGAATAAATAGGTAGTAACAGATGCGACAAGAAAAGATTTTTCATTGTTATCGTAACAGCTCTCGGGGCGTACAGGAATATAAACAATTCAACGTAGATTAGACACACTGGTTTATATAACCACTTGTATTGCTTTAAATACTGTAATTAGTTTACATATTTAAAAATAATAGACATGACGATTCGAGGCTCAACATGAGACAATAACTAACTCTTCTTTTTGCAGACGACTGTGTATTGTACAAGGTGATTGGAGAGGGTGGGGGTCTGCAGGAGGACATAAATTGGAACAGTGGGCGAAGACAAATGAGATGAAAATTAACGTAAATAAAACTAAAATTTTGAGATTTACACAGAAAAGAGAGGTATTCAGAGAGACATATAGATGGGGAGGACAGGAGATTGGAGAGGAGAACAGATATAAATATTTGGGAGTTTTTCTTCAGGACGACTTAAGATGGGGCGAGCAAGTGAAGTGTGGGCGAGCAAGTGAAGTGTGTCACAAGTAAATGCAGAAGAGCGCTGGCCCTGCTGGGAAAAGTGTTAAGGGGCACAGACAAGAAAGAGAAAGAAAAGGGATACAAAACGATGGTGAGGCCCATCTTGGAGTATGCGGCGGCGGTCTGGGACCCGTACGTGGGAAGGGAAGTGGTAGAGGTGGAAAAGGTGCAGAGAAGGGCTGCTAGGTGGGTCACAAATAAGTGGAGGACACAGGGGGAGAGAGAGGAGGATTTCAGACCATCAGTAATGGTGAGAGGACTGGGGTGGGGCACACTACAGGAGAGGAGGAGAGTGGAGTGGCTGGTAAGGATGTTTAAGGTGGTGAGGCGGGTGGATGGGTGGGCACAACTGGGTGACAAGATACAGAGAGGTATATTCAGGGGAAGGGGTGATCATGAGAGTGGAAGATACAGAGGCCGGGTGGGGAGGAGGACAGAGAGAGGAAAAAAAACACTATGATGGTGAGAACGGTGAAGGATTGGAATGAATTGGTGAGGGATGTGGTAGAGGTGACGGGAGCGAGGGAGTTTAGGAAAAGGTTGATGGGGTCGGAAAATTAAGAAGAGGTAGGTTAAGCAAATCCTTGCCACAGGGCTGAGGCACAATTGCAAGAAGAAAAATTTAAAAAAAAATTTGTTAGAACTTGGGGGAAAAGTCAATTATGTCGGTAAATTTTAGAATAGCACAGAAAAGTTTAAGTTAATACACAAGCAAATGTTTGTATTCAGAATTAACAAGTGTTTCAAGATGGGTAAAACGTAGGTTTCCAAAGTTGTTTACGATGAAAATTAAATGAGCTACAGTATTTAGCGCAAATGATTGACGTTTGAAATGGTACATGCCGCCACCTTTAAACAGCTGCCTAGGGTCAAATTAGAGGAAATAATTTATCCTAAAATTGGTTTTCAACTCTCAAAATATGTATCCATGAATGAAATATCATGAAATGACCCCTACAGCAATGGCGTAGATATAACTGTTTATTTCTATCGTATCGCTGCCTCACGTAGTTAGGTTAACCCCAATGCAGGTTATTTAATAAAAGTACACCTTATACACTATATTCCAATAATAGGAATGAACAGAACGAAAATGAAATAAATAAATACAATTCACGTTTCAGAAGACAAAACTATACGACTGTACAAATGAACTGGAGCAGTACAGCAAGAACAAGGACGATGTTGTTAAGGGAATTCCAGCTGTCACAAACGAAGACTGTCGTGACCTTTTCAGTGGGATGGGAAGTTACTGGCGCTGACTTAGATGGATGTCACCGTCTTAGGCAACCAAAAACACCAGGTGTACCACCATCCATAGTTGCTCGCTTTGTTCACCGAGAAAAGAAACGTGAGTTGATGAGTAAACGCAAGGAAAAAGGACCAATCTACATAAAAGAACTGGGCTTCAGTGGTGAAAACAAACAAATTTTTGTAAATGATCATCTCACTGCCTATAACAGCAAGTTATTAGCAGCAGCAGTGTCGAAGAAGAAGCAAGGCATACTTGAAGCTGCCTGGACAAATTGGGGCAAGATCTTTGTCAAGAAAACGTCAAGTGAGAAACCTACTCAAATCAAGGACAACTGGTCACTAGAAGATGCCTGCAAGTCAAGAAAATTACAGCTGGTGTATTGAAAATGCAGTATGTGAGTAAAAATATGATTCATGTAATGATTTCAAGAACAGTACAGAATTTAAATGCATGTCAAGCCATAGAAGTAAAATATCCATGTTACACATTAATATTCGCAGTCTACACAATAAGTTAGAAGATATTAAATATCTCATTGCACAAGTAAATGAACCACAAATAATATGTAGTTCTATCAGAAACTTGGTTGAAGGATAATGAAGTAGCCTACTTTAATATACCTGGATACACAGTGGGGTTGCAATTTATATACAGAGCTGTTATTCCCAAAAATTGACATCAAGTAAAAATGACAACTACTATGCATTATGGGTTGAGGTTTCTAATATGGGTAATTTTAATAAATTGTTTATAGGAGGGTATTATAGACCACGACAGTGTAAAGTTCAAGACTTTCTCATACCCTTAGATAATGAATTGGCAAAATGTAAAGAAACTGCTTCATTTATTCTGGGCGATTCTAACATAAATATTTATGATCAAAACAATTGTTCCACTATGTATAATACAGTGCACATGTCTAATGGTTTCAATGTCCTAAACTTTCAACCTACTAGAATAAATAATATTATTGACCACATTCTTACAAATACTATCAAAGAAAATGAAACCATATTCACAATTGAAGATACTATACGTGACCACTGTGCTATGTTAACTGTGCTGAGCCAGCCTCCTAAATATATGCAGTCCTAAAAAAACAAAGAAAAGATAGTTACTAACTACCCAAAATTGGCTCAATTATTAGAAATGAAACTTAGTAATGATACCACATTTACAAGAAATGCTTGTACTAATCCCAACACACACTTAGAATTCATTATGTCAAATACAGGAATCAATAAAGGAGGCGACTGAATCAAAGATACAAAATAGGTCTAAATTCAATAGAGCACTCTGTCCATGAGCTACTCATCAGTATATTAAGATGGGAGAAACCAGGGATAAATTATATAAAAATACAAAAAGAAAAGAAACAATTCTAATATAAAACTAGAACTCTCTGAACTAAGCAACCGGGTCACAATGGCAAAACCAACACTGATAAAAGAAGACCAACAAAATAAGTTTAAAGAATGTCAAAGGGATACCAAGAAAATATGGGAAAACATAAGCTTATTGATGAACAAAGCAGAATATTGTCAGCGTGATATAGAAGCCATGGTTGGCATAAACTCTACCAGCATTACTGACAAGCAGGGTATTGCAAATGCGTTTTGTGAATACTTCACAAATGTAAGCACAAACTTTTCCAAACATATAATCAGCATTTGTAATGATGATATCAACCAGTTGGGCACTTTAGAAGGGGTAGTAGACACAATCTTCCTTACCCCAACAGATGAAGCAGAGGTTAATAATATAATTAAATCACCTAAAAATGGAAAAAGCCCCTAGGCCATGATATCACTTCTAGAATTGTGAAACACTGCAAAGCTGCATTAATCCCACACCTAACTCAATATATAAACTTGGTAATTCAAACAGGCAACTTTCCAAATGTGTTCAAAATTGCTCAGGGCACAGGGTCTGCTGCCATGTCATTAGTACATGAAATACAGAACGCTGTCGATCAAAACAAAATTGCAGGTTCTATTTTTGTAGACCTCCATAAAGCTTTTGAGATGGTAAATCACAAAATACTGCTAGAAAAGTTAGAAATCAGTGGCATCAGGGGTATTGCAGTACAATTAATGGCCAGCTATCTAGATAACAGGGTGCGGTTTGTAAAACTAGGACAATGGAAGAGTATTACCAGGCGTGTAACCTGCGGTGTGCCGCAAGGCAGCGTCCTTGGGCCACTACTGTTTCTAGTAGTATGTATAAATGATATAGGGAAGCTGAAACTGCGTGGAACATCATACCTGTTCGCAGATGATACAGCGCTATTTTACAAAGCAACAGATACTAAACAAGAGATGCTGCAAAACATATGCAGGAAGACCTGGCTCTTTTAAGTGAATACCTGAGATTAAACAAATTATCCCTAAATGCAGACAAAACCAACTACGTAATATTCACATCAACTAAATTCAGTCACAAAATAGATACAGCTACTTCCTTACAAATTAATAATACGTATATTAAATGAGTAAACTTTGTAAAATATCTTGGTTTATATATTGATGAGAATTTAAACTGGAGTACACATGTAAAACAAGTTTCAAGAAAAGTGTTGCCAACTGTGGGTGTGTTCTGGAAACTGACAGGGGTTCCCACAGAAATTAAGAATATAATTTATAAGTCATTAATCAACAGTCACATACAATATTTGATTATGGTGTGGGGATCAGCTTCAAAAACAATTCTTTATCCATTACAAATAGCTCAAAATAAGACGTTAAAGGCAGTCTATAACTTACCTCAATACACACACACAACAACCATATACCACACCTATGGTGTACTTCCCATTAGATATGCATACGATTTTAATCTGCTTACATATATTTTTAAATATTGTTCTTCAAATGACAACACTAGCCACTCATACAGCACTAGACAAGCACACCATAAATTTCTTCACCATATAAGAACAGAGATTGGTAGGAATGCTTATACATTTCGGGGATACCAACTCTTTAATTCATTGCCAGAAGCACTAAAAGAATCATCTAGTTACGCAAGGAATCTGAAGCAACATCTTCTCAAAAAGATAATTCCATAAGAAACGACTATAAATACTTGTGTAGTCCTATGCATGTGGAACATGGATCATGCCATGGTATTGTTTCGTGGGGAAATTCATCAGATTCTGAGAAGGTTTTTAAACTGCAAAAGAGGATAATAAGACTCATCACCAACAACAAAAGCAGAGCATCTTGTAAGGCTCTTTATAAGAACCTACACATTCTACCAATAGGCTACCTAGTTTGTTTATTTATGAATCTGTAATTTTTGCACACAAGCACCTCATGAATCTAACACACAATTCTGATATACACACACACTCAACGCGCAACAAAAGCAAATTTCATCTACCCATCCACAATACTTCACTTTTTGCAAAAGGACCTCTGTACACAGCCATTAAATTGCACAACCACCTACCTTCAAACTTAAAATTGATCAAATCTATAAATATTTATAAAGAAAATAGAAAAATATTTTATTAAACCATTGTTTCTACTCAATAAAAGAATTTTATGAAATTAAAATTGATGATTTCAACAGCAACTATTAAGGGTTTACAGAATTGAATCTATAGTAATGAATGCTCGTGTATATATTGTAACCTAGGGTACTGACTGGCATGTGGTGATATGTCAGTTCTCACTGAAACATACTTATTGTAACAAAATAGGAAGTAGTTGGTCAATATGTGTAACCTTGCTAAAATGATGGGTTTGTATATATGCTTTTGTATAGTCAAGTGAGTAATTTATATAAATTGATATATCACTCGAACCAAGTTTGCTTTGATAGTGCTATATTGTATATAGGTATGTAAATACATTTGTCATTTGTTATTTTGTGTTTAATGTTTTACAATGTACTGACAAATTCCTATACTACATGTACAGAGTACAAGTGATGTAGTCATTTGGAATAATAAAGATTTGATTGATTGATTGCCATATCATAACCACATGAAAAGAGCTAACTTACTAAACTGCACATCTCAAGTTTATCATAATCCTTCATCTAAGACCTTGACGCGGTCGCCCCTGACCTCCCCTGATCTGAGCCCGTCGTGCGCATCAAGCCCAAACGGAACGGTCCGAGGCGGCCTGGGCTTGTGCATATTGGAACGCACCCGCCCACGTGCGCGACGAGGTAGCGGCGCCTAGACGCCGCCCCCGCGACGTCGAGTGGACACAATATGTGCCTCGGACCCAGAAAACGGCCATCCATTGGT
>PNEQ01084271.1:0-13418 GCA_003012365.1 Medauroidea extradentata | reverse complement strand
TACACGAACACTGCCTAGCGGCAACTCGCTGAACTTTCAACCCGAACTTACACATTTACTCCGAGGACCGGCTGGAAAATAAAAAACAAAAGTATTTTTGTCTTCATACATGGACGTAGAAGCGTATTCTGAGGTCCGTTCATTGCGAGGACCGGGGTCCGGTCCTCGCAGTGCAAAAGGACCTCGCAGCCCCGCTCTAAGAGCATGCGATGGACCTCGCTTCATACGAGAAGCACACGCACCAACACACACACATATATATATATATATATATATATATATATATATATATATATACATATATGTCAAAATAACAAAAATCTTCGTTGCTGAAACAAAATTACTTTGTTTTTATTTGGTTGACCAAGTGTAAATATTTGGTCAGTAGAACTAAGTATCTGCATGACTATGCATATCTGTTTATACTGAGCCATTGAAATACGCGATAGAGTTGAACTTGAGACCCCTTGCATTGAGAATGTGTATTGCACTGAGGATAACTTATTAGCATCCACGACGAAGAATGAACGTTAGACAATGAGATATCCTAAAACATATGTGTAAACCGCGTGACATTCACCAAAATGTACATTAGGAAATTTTACAGCTTTATTTATTTATTTTGTAGATGTTGTTTTGTCGGGATTGTTTATACTTGAACGGAGCTTCGTTAAGTAGGCCTATACTTACAAATTATCTGTAATGTTAATTGTAATAAAAATTACAAAATAACTGTTGGGTATGATTCCAAACTACGGCGTGTCGATTATGTAATTCCACACAAAATTGTTCCATGTGCGGCAACCGAATATACTATTGCCAGCCACAATTATATTGCTTTATTTTGTTGGATCAACAAAATCAGGTGTGTAGCTTCTGGTAGTTTGTTATTGTAACCAAATGTTATGTTAGCTCAAGTAAATATTTAATTTGCCCTATTCAAACTGTATTTGGTAAAAATGTGACTGCATCAATATCCTTACTGTTTACTCTGGACTTGTGTTGCTTGCTCGTTGTTGTTTGGGATGGACAGAGGTGGTTCACCTATAGTCTAAGCGTATTTTGTCTGGTGAGTCTTGATTTATTACACTGGACCATAACATGCGGCTCAGTGCCAGCGCATGAGCTGAGGTCAACTCCCGCCTCCAGCGCAGTTCATCTAGCTTCGCTCAATTGGCCAATCATCTCAGACTCGTAGTGAGATTGAAATCTCACTGTGGGAGGTGGCGTGGTGGGTGCCGCGTCCACCTTGTAAACCAGCGAGGTATTATTGGTTCGACTCACTGAGAGGGAGGAACTAATTTATTATAGGATTGGTTGCCGTGTAAGCGGTCAGGCTGATAGCCATCCAAGGTTTTGAATGGCCGATGTATAAAAGCCAGGTTCTTTTTTTTATAATACCTTTGTGTCTTGGACCCAGTTTAACAAGTTCCAATTTTCCAATGAAGAGATGTTGTTTGGAAAGGAATGCTGCAAGAAAAGGGATGGGGGGTGAAGAGGACTGTTCAAATTTAAAAATCGTCTAATCTAGCGGTGGAAAAATTTTTGGGGAGGGGCTTGTCGACACCCCCACTAACCGTTCCTTAAATAAATAATTACAATTTTTTATTTGTCTCTATTTCCGAACAATTGTAACTTACAGACGCCTACACTTCGAAATCGTTGCAGTGTTTTGAAGAAATAAATGTTTTCTTTACGAAAATGTTCAAAAGCGCCAAGTGTGCTATTGTACAAAAAAAATAGTATGTTATAACACCACGCACATTAAAAAGGCGGTTTTGAAACCAACCAGCTTAGCAATATTTGCCTTTTCAGACTGCTGCAACTCAAAATGTACTAAATTGCTATTTGCGTATCTAAGATAGTAATGCATTGAGAACTTTGGTACATATTTTCCACCAATGAATATATGTGGTCACCGCTTAAAATCCTGTAGTTAAAAATGGTTCAATTGTCGAGTGGAAGGTTTGCATGCTAGTCCAGTGATTAGTACGGATTGGCGATACGAGATTTGAAATAAGCGTCAAATCTTCACATCTGAACCTCAATCGCAAAAGAAAGAAATACATCTTCAGACAGATGTCATCCTTAACGTTGCAGTAGTTCGCTCAAAATTAGTATCAATGATTATTAAAAACACATTTACTAGTATCTAGTTTGATACGCTAATAGTAACATTTTAAAATGTGTTATGCAAACTTCCAGAATATTGTTTTCGACATTTTTTTCTTTCTCGTTCGTTGTGTATCTTGTTACATTAAGGGGACAACCTTGCAAACAACTTACTGTTCTTGGGGAATAGTTCTGGGTTTCGTGGTAACTTTTAAGGTCTTTTACCTAAAGGCCTTTGTTTTCGTAAATAAAAAAAAATACTTTAGAAATTATTGACTTTATTTATGTACTTCGTACGTGTATCATGTGTGTTGTGTTAAGGCATCCGATACATATTCGTTTTGACAAGTACTAGTAAGAACCTACAATAGACTGTGCATAAGAAGTTTATGCTTAGCCGTGAACGCTCAGCAGCTGATGGACTCACGGGAAGATTAGTTCCTGACTCAACAAAATAAACCAATGTGCGGTATATTGCAACATGCCACGGATAAACAGAGGACAACGGAAGCTACTTACCAGGTTAACCCTGTCACAGGCTGGTAACAGCATCGCATGATGATGAAAAGGATACAATTTATTGATTAGTAGCTTACATATAGTCTATAGAAATATTTAAATTGTTATCTTAACTAACAGTCAGATGAATACGGCTGAGACCAGCGTATATAGATATGATATGCGTATCCAATTAGTCCTGGAATAAATTGGAGACGAAAATTTTAGTGGCAAAATGTTGTACAATGACATTTTACACGCACAGTGTGGCAACGCAGCACGCATAAAGTCCCCTCTTGTGCTACACAAGTATGTTACTGCCATGATTGTAACCACTATATTATATGCACGGGTTTAAACCTGAGCAGTACAAACATGATTCTGTGTTTATTCAACGCAACACACTCGTACATAAAATAATACTGAACGTGAAGCGCAAAAGAAAAATAAGTTTTGGCTGTGATACCATAATGTACGTGAAATATGTTGTACAACATTTTTCCACTAACATTTTTCGTCTCCAATTTGGCTCAGTATTCGCGTTATGTGCTTATCTTACGGCCGTTTCTGGACAGCCAGTATATCTTCTATACATTACATTATTTTTCGTAACCACTGACGTCTGTCACCCAGTCAAGTGCAGATTAATTTTAGTTTCATTTTATCGTTCAGTATCCGTGTCTGCTGAGTAAGTGAGCGTTATTTAGCTGCGTATAGCACGCAGACTTTCACATAATTTACCTCGCAGAGAGTGTCCATGCCGTAATAACAGTTTGTGAAACTGGAGCGGGCGTCACTCGCCTTGAAAGTAATAATCAGCTGAGTGATTACACCAGTCCTCACCCCGCGGTCTGGTTTAAATGCCAACTATAATGGCAGGCCACGTCACGATCCTTACTAGCGGACCTTGCTGCTGCCGACGCGCCTGAGGAACGCTAGTACCTCTGTAGGTTGTGGTTAAATATGCTTGCCAGCTGATATTTATTATGTTATATTTACACCAATCACTAAAGCCATGATTTTGTCGTGAAAATAATTTTGCATCACTTTGTTTCAATGTCTTAAGTACACATCGGCAACTCTGCTTCGCGGTTATTGGCAGCGTGTCTTTGTCCAGACACGTCTCCCATTTGACTTTACAGAAAAAAGAGATTATGACAGCATACGTCTGTGATTTGCCAGTATAGCTCCAAGACAAGCGAGAGTTAATACTTCCAATCACTGGCCGTGCAGTACAGGAGCAGATGCGCACGCATAAAGCACCGGAACAAATTGCTGCAAAATATATTTTTGCCATAAAATTGTGGCTCTACCAATGACATTACATGTCATTACATTTTCGTCAGGCTGCGGGAGTTAAAATAAATATCACATGAGGAGGATACCTTTGGGTCTGTGTATCTCACCCCGAATGCAAATATTATTAGTGGGAGCTACAGTAGACAATCTGCAAACCTCGAAGGATAACATGAAATGAGGCCCTACGATTGGGAAGCACCGACATGAGGGGGACGGGCGAAACGGGAGATCCTTGAGGAAACCCGCCGGCCAGGACATCGTCCGGCACGATTCCCACATGCGAAAATTCCCGCTGGGAATCGAGCCCGGATCGTCTTGGTGGGAGGCGAGTGGTCTGGCCATTCGGCCGCCGCGGCCCCCACTGCTGGAGTTCATCAGATTGTTCGTGTGGCTGAAGACGGGAGCAGATACAGTTCATGAAGCGTCGTATTTGTTGCCGCCGATAGGATTTGCCTGCGTTATGTTCGTTGTGTTGTCTTGTCTGTCGCTGTGTTCATGTGTGCTGTCCATGTTGTCTCTGTCGAACATTGTTGCATTTGCCTGCGTCTTGTTTGATCTTTTGTCTGTTTTCATTTTACTTTTTCGTTGATTTTGTCGATATACGCCGTAAATTACAAACTAAAGATACGCCATTGCAGTAAACGGCGTGTTACAGAAAACCAGAGAGTACACACAAACAAACAGACGAGTAAACAAACTGACTGAATTCCGTGTGGAATTGTATGTGCTTGCATTTGTTTCCTTTTGTTTGTTTACTTGTATGTTTGTTTGTGTGTATTTTCTGGTTTTCTGTGACACTATTTGGTGCAATGGCGTATGTCCAAAATTTCTTCTTTAGTTTGTAACTTGCTCGCATTGCATGCCTTCTGTTAAGGATTCGTTTTCCATATTCCAGTTACGAGCGTCTGATCTGGACCCAGGTGATCGGGTGTTGCACGCCGAGATCGCAACTGCCAGCGGCAAGGCACTTACTGCGTGTCCCCCCCTCCCTCGCCAAACCGTGAACAGTCTCCCCCGCTGTTCGGCCAAGTCCATTTATGCCTAGCGGCTATTGTCGAATTAAAGTGGAAACTCATCGGGCAGGCCCTAGCGCGGCACCGCTGCCTCCGAGCTCACTCCAGTGGGAGAAAAATATACTCCTGTCAACAGAATACTCGTATCAACCGAGCCAAACAAGTGTGTTGTTGATGTTAGCAATAAATAATCGAACAAGCCCTGTTGGACAAATGGGCAAATATAGCGTACATTTTTGCCAACTAAATATAAAGTTGAAACAATTGAAAGATTTGGAGGGAGGTTGTGGAGCAATATCTATGTTTAGTCGAAATACTTGGCAAAAATAACGGTTTATATTTATCTAGTGACAGATGATAAATGTAAAATACGTTTTCTATAGTTGTAAAACCATTTCTTGTACGTAGGCTACAGGTGGTTTCGTACCTTATGTAACAGATTATGTGAAGTGATACTTAATAAAATCACTAGAAAGTAATATATGAATGACTCGTTTATCTTAGTAGTCATCATAACTGGATGTATGTCTTTAATTACGTTTTTCCCAGGATTTTTGTACAAAATTGATGTAGTATGTTGGCACTCTTTGGTAGAGATATTTTTAATAATGCTATAGCCTAGAACGATACGTGTAATGCGTAGAGGAAGAATGTTGAAATTAATTCGTATTACGTAAAGTGAAGATAGCATATATATGTATATGCGTATGTATATATATATGTATATATATATATATATATATATATATATATATATATATATATATATATATATAAACTTTCTCCTTTATTCATAACGTTGTTAAGATCACTGTTGCTTCGCTTATGCCACTATGCTATTGACCGTAAACAAATTTGAAGATGTGCTTTGGTAAACGAAGTAGCTGTTTGCAAACCAACGGAAAGTTGTCGACATTGTCTAAATGTGAACATTTTAGTGTTAACTAAACCAAGACAAACATGTTGTCAAAAGACTACCTATAACCGCATTCTTATGCATGTAGTTTTTAAAATGACTTTCGTGTTTCATTGCTCACCTTCAAGTTAATTTAAAAAGTTAAGGATTTAATTTTACACGAAGTAGGCTCAACTGACAAGAAGTGTCTTCGTGCTTCGATGGACTGTATACGGCACGTAGATCAGTATACGTTTATATATGTAAATTTATGCAGACGTCGTTTTAAAACCAATGGGTCCATCTATTCCAGCAATTTTTAAGATTTTCTTTAAACGTGTTACTTATTTGTACGAGAGAAATTATGAAATAAAAAAAATACTAACGCATCAGAAGAAAATCCAGCATTTTAATTTCACAGAAGTGATAAATGAATGTGAGCAACGCTAAGGCAAAATAAATGGGGAACAGCAAACATTTGTACGTGATCCTGATAGTGATTGTCAGCAGGTAATTAATTGTAGTGTTGTATATCAAAGCCTGGAATATTGCATCATTTTGGTACTAAACCGTTTCAAGAGAGGGAGTATGCGTTAATTGAAAAAGTTCTCTAAAATTATTAAAATATTAAAATTTTAACCGTACGTTTTATGTAAACCAAATATACTACTGCTGTATTTGTGACCAGATGTAAACAAGTACACATTTTTTTATCTAAATTTTGGAGCTACCCATCTCCGTTGTCCCATCCATAACCAGGCACTTATCTCTGTCTCCCCATGGAATTTGGCTGCTTCTCTTCCCCACCTTTTTTTTAAACCCGCCCACAAATCAAACATTTAGTCAAAGTACAGAGATTCAGAGAAACATTTGATACTGGGTAATATTTTAAAATCATTCTTTTTGCTTTCTTAACTTTTATTTATTTTAAAATAGCTTCTCTAACAGCGTTCGTGGTGTCGTAGTTTTGCACTCACTTTATTTCGTGCGTTACTCCATTATCATTACAGCCTGGTGTACAACTATGCATTTACAGCAGTAAACACCTCCCTTGTATGCGTATTTCCAGCCAAAAAGATAAAAACATAAATAATGAGACCACAGTGAGTAGTGGTAAAGACTACTTTCCCCAAACATAGATGTTCGCGTTCAATTCTCTGTGGGTCGTCCCGAACATTAAACGTTGCCATTTGCGGGTGAATTTTTTTCGGGATATTCTCGCTTCCCTCACTCTAGCATTCTGTAACGCTCATACTCACCAAATATCCTCGCCCGATGTTATGCCTGTTCAAAGATTGAAATTATGTTTATAATTTTTTAGATGATATTCTGTGGTTTCTTGAAATGTCGTCAATTTGAGCTTTATTAATTAAAATATATAATAATTTGTAAATGAACATATATAATTATTTTTAATATGAATGTAATAATTTTAATTTGATCTTTTAGAGTGACATTCGTAGTTTGATTTTATAACATAGTTAAATTTTATCTGATGTAGTTCTAGAAGGTACCGCAATGTCATGATGCAAGAACTTTCGTATTCCGACTCTTGTTTCATATCTACAAGACTGTTTACTACTGGATGTTTTGACATTCGGTTTTATGAAAGCTTTTAAAGTCATTCCAACGTCTGATATCACCGAGAAGTACCGTAACATATTACCGTAATTTAATTCAATTTCGAGTATACCTCCAGTTAAAATCAGTATTTAGAATTTTTGTTGTTCGTATTTATATATTTATTTAAAGTAATTTCTCAAGGCCACTCTTATTTCTAACCTTTTAATTCACTTATGTTAAAGGCGTATAAAAATATTTACAACATAGTTTTTATACCTTTAGCAGTTGTATTCAGACATAAAAATCTCTCCACATCGCTTTCCATTGTTAAAAATAAATTCTTGTCTCTTCAACTGAGGTCATTTTAACTAATTCGTCTGTAAACATTTTCTACGACTGTGTTAATTTTTATCGTCATATTATAATTTTTCTGTATTGCTAACAAAGAATTAGTAAACATCTATTTTTATATTATTGTCCTTATTCCCTGGGAAGAGCAGACAACCTTACTCATGTTTCGGAACACTCTGTTTTTAAATTAAACTTTACGGAAGGTTAATATGGCCAGAGGCTTTACTGGGTAGATGCCAATTAATCTCCATGCTTGCTTGAAAACTGATGCTGCGCTGCATCCGTTGACCTAAACGGTTTCCAGTTACTCTTCTTATTGAACTTTTTAAATTTTTATTTTCAGTTTCAGCAATTTTTTTAAAATTCAAATAATTTTTATTCTTAAATTTCATGAGCATGTCATTGTAGCCTGCAATGTCTTTATCCACTGTGATTAATTTTTTGAGTTTAGTATATCAGTTGGTTTTAGTGTAGTCGTTAAAACGGAAACATGCAAAAATATGACTTTAACAAGCCATTACGCGAAAACTATGAGAGATAAAAAAAATTTCACAAGAGCCAAATTTAGTCACATTTTGTGTCTAAAATAAGAAAAAAATATCTGGTACAAATAAAAAATAAAAAAACGGTGATGAAAATTGCGGTAGACCGCGCCCTTAAATACTGTGATATAGATTATGATCAGCATTTTCAGTTGCTGATAATCGTGTCTTTGTAATTTATTTCATGTGGAGAGTTTATCATTTAATGTGTATGTAAAATAATTATTCTAAAATATATTACAAATAGGTTTTCTGATGCTTACGAAACCGTGGAAATTAAGTGAATATAATAGGGTCTACTAGCTGTTCGTAAACCACTTACATACGGCAACTTTCTGTTATTTCCTCAAAGATATGCAGGTTCAAAAACCCGCGCTCTAAATGATATTTCTTAAAAATTAATTTTCTTGATTTTTTTGTTTGAAATAAAACTAGGTGCATTTTTATCGTTTCGTACGTATTATTTGAGAAATTTAACTATTTGCAGAAATGCTAAGGAACTTGTTCAAATACATTTTTACAATTAATTGTGTCAAGACTTAGAGGGTAACTGTTTTTATTTTTTATTATATTTGTTTTCTGAATATTTCTACTTAGATAGCGATTAAAGGTACATAACAAATGAAATCTTAAGAAATGCAATTGTGGACTTAACATTCGTTTTAAAACAGCGATAGTCTATTATTTTACCTTTTTGCAAATTTGTTATAATTCTTCAAATTTTGGACAAAAACTTCATCTTCTGTAACTCATTACGTTTGTGGTGGTGAATAGCGTATTGGTAGTCATGTCATTTATTTAATTCAAACATACAAGATGTAATTCATTGCTAACAGCAGTAACGACAACTGTTTCAAAACTATTTCAAACGTATCTCGTTTCAAGACTCCAAGACAATTCACATCTCACATAGAGACATGAACATTTTTAAGAGATCAAACAAACCAACAAATTGCGGACATTTCTTCATTAAAAATAACTGCAAACTCAGTTTAACCTACTGCTGTTAATTCTGTTGGTATGTGAAAATTACGTGTTCTTTAAGGCCACGGGCTCCTATTTATGCGATATTGCGAGTTAAATTTTTAAAATCATAAAAGGGAGCAGTTATCGCATAACCGTTACATATAATGGTTGGAAACTGTTTGTAGTAAGTAGCCTGATTTTTATACGTAAGTTTTTGTAGTGTCGGCAAATTATGTATTTAATAAAATTTTCTTATAATCAATAATTAGTCAAAATTATAAAAACTTATGTTTTGAAAAGTTAGGATACGTAGTACAACCAATTTCCAACATTTATGTGTAACGGTTTTGCAATGTCTGCTTCCTACCAGGATTTTAAAAATAAAACTTACTAAAAATAGCATAAAAAGTAACAATGTTAGGCTTCAAAATTGTATTTAGAGTAGAGTTGGCTATGCGTGCTGTTTTAATCGTGACATTCCATCACAATTGGGAGATTTGTTTTTACATAGGTAAACGTACTTAGAAAACATTTGAAAGTCTCGTAAAACATATCTGCAAACACAATCCAAGTGCCAGGTAGGCGACATGCCTAATTTATTAATGGCCACAACTTTAGCTTACTTAAGTTATATTGGATCCATTTCTATAGTGAGTCTTTAGATTATTTGAGTGGGCTTGACGCCTTATCGACAACGAGATTTTCAAAGACTACTGCACATGTTTTTACACAATGATCTAGTATTTGACAAGGATCTATGTTAGTAACTGTCCGATCATTCCCCAGGATCGATTCGGGACACCATGGAAAACAGAAATCCGGATGACTTGAGCTGAGAATCTAACTTGTGTCCTTCCGACCGCTAGTTCAATGTGTTACCGTTGCGCCACTTCACAAGGTAGCTAGTTTTAAGTAAAGTGAAATTTTAGCTTTCTTGACTTTTTTGGGCAACTTCATAGCTAGTCGTTCAATAAAATTTCTGTAATTTGTGATGAAATTGAATTTTAAAGTCATGAATGTTACATTAACATGACCCAGTGATCGTTATTATCTTAAGTATGTAAAAAAACACAAATTTTAAGAAACTACATGTGTGTTCAGTATACCAATTTATGAACAGAAAGTAAACTGCAAAAGAAATGTCGCTGTTAAGTAAGCACGCAAATTATAAATACAGTTTCAGATAAACTGTCTTCTCAGACTTACATACATCAAAATGTACGTAACCGTATATATGCAAAGCTCAGAGCAGTGCGTTGGACTTGTTACAAATTTTTCTCCATAACAACATAATGTGGTCACAGATTACGCCCTTTAAGAAACAGCGTCACCTTCTATGTTAATAATATTACTTTTTGTTTAGTAAAATGAAGTATGTGACGAATAACTGGTAATGTTTCTTTACAGGAACATTACATTTTACTATTAGGTGCGTATTATTGGATGAAATCGGAACTGGGGGTTATTTAGTGTTTATTATTTAGTGAGAGAGAAAATTTTTATTTTAAAATTTAAATTAGGTCATTTATTTCATAGTTACGCATTAATTTTTCGAATTCAATGCTCGTAGTGAAAGGTAAAATAATTTTCTACGTCCCTATTGAAATATTTTCAATTAAATATTGTAAAATTTTTACTCAGGAAGGAACTAAGAAAAATTCAACATTCTAAGAGACACGTGCTCTTAAGTAAAATAAGGTTTGAAGGTAAGCTGGTTTGCTTGTGTAGTATGCTTGTGAATAGCGGTAATACAGTATAATATATACATATAATGGACGTGAAACTGTCGTTCTTAGCAGTTACTAGCTTCTGAGCCTTGAAACTCCCGAAAGGAGACGCCTTTAATGACACACGTTTTCAGTTTGTGAATTATCGCCGCATAGTAATTACGTTAATTTTCAGCTGTTGAGTGGAAAATACGTATAACTCGCTGTGTATAGTATAATAGGTGATAATCTGGAGGACTACTGTTACTTAATTAAACAACAATTTTCAGTGGCTCCAGTTAAAATATTTTCAGAACTGACCTAACTGTGGAATTTAATTGATTTCAGGTCTACAGCGTGAGTAATGTTTTGGGCGGATACAATTCCAACATATATTTGACCTTCAAAGCTGCTAAATGACTGCGTTCGCGCAAGAAAAAAACAGCCTTCGATTTAATTTGGACCTTGCTCGACCGACTTTCACGAAGCAGTTACCGATGCTTGTCGAAGTGTTTGTCGAACTCTCCAAGAAACTTTGCGAAGTTTAACAGAGTGTTTCTCGGGATGATCACATTTTGCTGTCGCCCTGCAAGAAGAATCCTCATCCGTAGAAGATGTACATGTTCGTATCGATAGCGAAATGTAAACACAGTGAATCTGTGTTCGTTTTTGATGTTATTACTATGAACAGAGCAAAAGGTAATTACGGTTTCTTCCCGCCTCTTTTCTGGTCCACAACGTTCTTCCCATGTCGTAGACACTTACGGTTTTGTATTTTTTTTTACTATCTATCAGTAGAAATGACGGTTTATCGCGGGAAAACTTGACTCTTGCTGGATTTCAACACACGTTCAGCTTACCAGAAGATTACTAGCTTTAGCTTGTACTTGGAACTATTGCCCTATTTGACTGAGCCAATAAGGATCCCGACATGGTAATATTTGATGCCTGTTATTGGTCTGCAGACAGCTACGTTGTGTCAGAAGTATATCACCAAATCATTTATACTGAATGAAACTACGTCTTTTTCAAGAGTATGTTGGCACAAAACATTTTTGCGAAATACCATCATCTCTACCTATCAGTAGAGACGGGAAAAACTAGTTAGTTCTCTGACCTGTAGGCTAGCCTTCAAGAATATGTGTACAGTAAAATGAGCATACGTTTAGTTTCATTGTTATTATTGGTTCAGTAACTTCCACGAGTTGACAGATAAGTAAATGGCCAATTGTGAAAGGGGCACGAACTTATATTTGCTGGAATTTTAGCGTGTGTCTGAACTAAAATGCGCATTTTTCAAGTCCCTACCTATCAGTTTTAAACCAAGCAAAAAGTATATATGTATAACCAATAATTTCGACAGTATATTTTTAAATCAATGGCAATCAAGAACAGACATTTTAAGAGCAAGGATCGAAGAAAGAAGATATCAAGAAGTATAAGGAGTCACGGAGGGCCGAACCGGTCAAAAGAATCTTCAGATAGTTTTATGAGTGTTCTTGACTTTGGCGAGAAAAGAAAAGTAAACAATTTTTCAGTAGAATTATTGCTTAAAATCCAAAATCTGGAGATTTTCTCTTTTATACAGTTGTACACATAAAGACCAAATAAAGACAATAAACTAAACAAAAAGTGGAGAAATTCGATATGTTCTTAATAGCTATGGCTTGAAATATGGTAAGAATGACACCAGGCGAGTACGGGTCAGCGTTTTATATAATCCTCAAATAATCTTGATGGCTTCTAAAGTCAGTAAAATTTTCAGACTCTTTGATTGAAACAGCCAACTCGGCATGTGATTGCTTAAAAGCCAACCAATTATGAATAATGCACAGTTCATTATGCGTGTCCTGGGCCGTGTAGACCTATAACACGGTAGAATGTGGAAATAAAATGGCCAGTGATGTTTGCGTTCTTGCAGTAGTGCGTACAAGTTACTCAGTTACCTCAATAGAAGCCTGAAGAATTCGAGTTTTTCTTCAAACATACGCTAGAAAGCAAACAATCGTTGATTCCGCAACTGTCCCTTGACTAGGGACTCCTGATTTTTGTAAAAATATTTCTACACCAAAATGTTTCAATGCCTTACGCGTGCATTAGCGGTTCTGCTTTATTGTTTTCGGAAGAGTGTCTTTGCGGAAAGACGTTTCTCATTTGACTGTACCAATCAGAATACGATTACTGTGATAACACACGTCTGTGATTTGCAGTAAAAAGAAAATGCCGATAGTCGGATCTAATAATGTCTGCCATGGAACACAACCACGCTACGATCACAGAATATTTAGGAATACAGAAGTGAAATAGTCGGCAGGAAGGCGAATTCAGTCACACACGCCAGCAAAATGGCTTCCCTGGCCAGCAACATGGCGGAAACACCTACTGCCAATCAGCGTGAGGCAGCTGCTCTGCTAGTCGGCAGCCAGGCCAATAGGAAACCTGTAGTAACATGCAGGAGCCAAACAGACACGGG
>PNEQ01084263.1:0-38863 GCA_003012365.1 Medauroidea extradentata | reverse complement strand
ATTTTACAAATTATTTATAGCACGCTAGCTGTTTTGGAAACATCCCGTTACAGATTTAATTTTTTTTTGTAGGGTGAGTATATCGTGAACACATTTAATTATTTCTGAGACTTTTATTTAACGTGACGTAACGCAGATTAAATACGAGTTGTTTAGGAAAAAATATATAAACGACATTCGTTTCATTTTACTTGTAATAATTTTATTTCGGAAATTAATTTTAAAAATATTGGAATGTTTGTAAATTAAAACTTTGTCAGAACTTCTGAATGTTAGTTAAACGTATCGTATTTTACAAAAATGTGTTTAAATCAACAGTATATAACAGTTTGTAACAATTGTAATTGCATATTTTCTAAGTAGGCCGGTTTACAAAAGGTGCCTATTAATCGTACGTCCATTATTCATTCTATTGGTAAGCATTTAAAGAACAAAATAAAGTCAAGTCATTATATTGCGTACACTAGACATGGTATTCCTACATGTTGGCTACAATTTACAGAGGTAAAAAATTTCTATCAATTAATGATTCACTATACATTTATCATATTCCTATATTTTTGAGTCAGTTTAATGCTTAGAAACTATATTTATGGAAATAAACCTTAATTTCATCTTTACCTTATTGTCATACATAATATAAAAAAAGTAAAAAAAAAAAAAAAAACATTTGGAGTGACTGGGATTCGAACCCAAATAAAACTATTATCGTGCCGACACCTTAGCGTTTGAGCTACTCAACCACTTTTGTAAAATTATCAAAAAAATATATGTTTTATGCAAAGCTTTTAAAGCTAAAAATTTTTTTATTTAGGATTATTTGGGCTTTTAAAATGTCAGTGAGTTATTATTTAGTATTCCTGCTGCCACAAAGTTTCGTTTTCTGTATGATTAGAATATTTTTGTTTTCTCTTTTTATTATTACAAGCGATATTCGTCCAGCAAGCGGTAAAATACGTTGTAACGTACGTAGCCGTCTGTAGGGCTAAGCGTACTGCGCATGCGTAGTTATATTAGGACAAGGAAAAGTCACACATCAGTCCTGAATAGGCAATGACCTTACCCTAAACCCTTATACAAACGTTTAGGAATACCGATAAGGCCTAGGCATGACATATGCTGCACCTAAACCCTTATACACACGTTTAGGAATACCGGCCTGAATCTCCTTGTTCCTAGAATTGTCGTCTCCATCAGTTACATGTATTTCGTCAACAACACATTCTTTTCGTACACTGTAATCGTAATCTACGGTACACGTCTCTGCAGCTGACGAACACGCACTTTCTTCGATAGCTTCGTTCACAGTTTTTTTTCCTTATATAGGAATTTCCTATTTTTTTCTTTGCCACGGCAACGGTTTCGCCTTTCAGTTTTTGACTACGAACAGCTGTTTTTATTAACACAGCTGGAGCGCGTACTCCTAACATAGATTATTTCAACCGAGAAGACAATTCAAAATCATTATCTTCAAAGTGAACCGAACACACACTTGTAAATTTGTTCGGTACAAAAGAAACCCGATTGATTTTCCGCTCCCACTGTTTATAGCGAATTGGTGATTTTTCGCGGGATGGAAATTTATGGAAGGATATATCCTTATTGTGCGATGAATCATTTTTGCAGCCAAAAACACAGTACCTTTTTGGCATAGAAACAACAGTAAACAACAAGTTATTGACCACAAGACCTCGTAAACAAACCGGTAAGTGAGACAGTCAACAATGCGCGACGCGCAGTGGCTAGACACATGCGAGACTGGCCCGGCCGGCCAGCGCTCTCGGCTACGCCACCGGTGACGTCACGGGTAGCTCGCAAGCATTCTTCTGGAGAAACCATGCGTCACACAAAGCTCGGATTTTCACTGATATTATTTTCACGCCATTGCGCAACTTTTGAGACGTACTTATTTTTTACGTTGCCAGCTCCTTTAAGGGGCCTCCCTACCTTCGTTTCAAAAGCGTTGCAGCGAGTTACAACTATTCTTTTTTTGACGAAACTATTTAACACGTATTATAATTGTATATATACGAAATGAACAAACGCTTTAAACAATGTCGCTATAGTTTAAACAATTTGATACGTTTATTAGAAACATGATTTTCGGGCTCCTTAAAATGGCCAAAAATGACTTTTCAGACTGCCGTACATCGAAAAATAACAATTAGATTAGAGAAACACAACTATAGAAAAAAGCGTTAGACATTGAACTAAGCTGATCAACGAAATAATGTCACTGCTTAAAGTCCCATAGGAAAAATAATTATAGGAAAGCACTACACGCCAGCTGAATGGCATGCGCGGAGAGACGATAATGCATTGCATTACATACACCAGTCGACGGCAACCTTACCGCTCCTGTCTCACACACACAAACTCAGCCAATCTAGGGAAGCCCCTTAACACATAGACGTTAAGTGCTAACCAGTATCTTCACTTCACTTCTTTCGCTCTAATAGGAACCTATGTTCACAAATTTCATTGTAAATTTCCCTCTGTTACATTTATTTCCAACTCATGAAAGCTATTTTCTATTAAAGTAACAAATTAACAATCTCTCTGTTTCAGTTAAGTATGCGTCACCTATATAAAACAACTGATAATTGGAATGACATAAGTACAAAACGAATGAATTCATATAATCGCAAACAAAAAATGAAAAAATTACTAAACCATTCATTAATTATTATTCATTGCAATTGTACTGATGTATAAGTGGTTTCATGCTGCATCGCTTTTGTATAAATAATATTGTAATGTAAAGGAATTTTCATCAGTACAAGCTGTTATTCATAAATAATTTATTATTTTCATTTTTACTTGCACAAGACTAAAATTGTAAGGAATAATATTAATTTTATAGTTATTTTATGAATGGTGCAAATAAGAACTAAGTGTGACAGGAAAAACAAGTAAATATTATACTTTAACCTTGCTTTATTAAACATTTAACAACTTAAAAATCGGCGTCTTCAGCAATTTTTACTGGCCAAGTATTTAACAAGATTTATTCGTTTTGTAATATTCTCACCCAAGAAACACAAGCTACATACATATTTGAATAACACTTAAACACACCCATATTTAAATGCGTGTGCCATCAATGTGTACCTACAAAGAAAATGTGTCATACTTTAAAATAGGCTGTGAAAAATAAAATAATTTTTTAAAAAGTACCACCGCAAACATCCGATGACAACATTATAATGTTAAAGCTTCAAAATATCAAGTTAAGAACTACAGCGTAATTTCTTTCTCGTAAATCGCAAAACATATTTTAAAATATTTACGAATTGACCAAAATCTTACCTTATATATATATATATATATATATATATATATATATATATATATATATATATATATATATATATATATATATATATATACACACTCTGTACTACATTCATTTAGTAAAAAAAGTGCAATTGCGAAGTTAAGGAGTGCGTAAAATTAAATGTTAGAAGAACTGTACCGCGAGGTAGCGAACTAATATCTGTTTTGCATATTTTTCGCTTTTATAAAACTATCCAATCTGGCCATGTTACGACGAAATATTAATTTAATGTCGAGCAAAACAGAAAGTAACCACATCTTCTGGGAGCAGACAGCAGCCTCCGTCAAGTTCAACGCTATATATATGCGTGGTCTGAATATAGCGTGACTCGATAAGAAAGTAAATTTAGAGGTATATATATCCTCGAACTGGATATAGCAGCGCTCAATACTCGCACTGGCAACTGGCATTCAAATGAGGGCGTGTTCTATCACTCGCGTACACGTAGCGAACGGTGTCACAGGACAGAAACTACTGCTTGTGTTGTTGCGTAATTCGTGCTAATGTCACGTGAGTCTATAAATACAGCATAGCTGAAACATGATGACGTTAGATGTAATGCTTTGCAAGGTAGCAATTCAACTGTGGAAAGGAAAATTCATAAGAGCTAAATAGGTCGTGGCATGTACTAAGAAACCAATTCATAATTCACTCGGGCTGATTTCGGAAAACTCAGGAAAACAAAACTCAGGATTCTCGAGCGTGAAATGTGAGGCTTTATGAATAAGAGACGAGTGTCCGAATGCGACACAAAAAAAAAAAAATTCTTTCAACTACTCACTATAAGCAATTAAATTTCTGACATTTTAGTATATTAAGTATGTACTCGGCACTAAGATATAAATTACGACAGATTTCGAATATATTTACAACCAAATTAAATGTTTACATATTGGCTGCTATGTCGGCTTCAATATTTTTTTTTTTAACTGTGGTATTCGAACTTGTCCAAGATTAGGCATGTTATAAAACAATTTTTACAAACAGTCGCAAATATTTTATTAAAGTAATTAACGTGTTAAACACTATGGCCAGTAGATTTTTTTTTAATTTTTGTCACAAAAAAATAACTTACTAATAATTGGTTGAAACGTATACAGGAAATGTAGATGGACGCAAAGTTCCATTCAAATTTCGCAGTCATTACTTCACGAAAACATTGTTATCTTTTCTCCTTCTCTAATACGATTTCTGAAGGAAACCTAGACTTCTAATTAAGATATACATAGTCAACATGCTTAAAAAGTTACAAACAATATTTTTCTTCTAATTCGCTGCTTGAAAATAAAATCACCTGCGACTACTGCAAATCCTTGCGTCCTTCATCACGTATTTCACGAACTATAAATTACACTTAACGTATTTAGAACTACAGCTTAAAGGACATAACAATAATTTTTTAAAAAATATTATTGTATTAATATTAATGAAATAGCTGAAAATTAATTTTATTTCGGCAACACAATCTGAAACTCTACAGTAACTTTCAAATAACCACACATTGGTTTTCAGCTGTACGAAGACAGTAACAAATTCGTACAGTATTGAAAATAAATCGAAATTCTATTCAAGGGTATTGGTGCGTGGGAAACAGACAATTGTTAAACTGCAAATGGTGACTTATAAGATTAGACACTGTGGTCATGAAGGGGAATTGATCCCTGTTAGATCTGTTTTACGGTTTTTCTTATAAATCAGGGAACAGACACATTGTTTTACGTTTTTCACGCTAACAAGGCATAGTTTATTGTTTCATTCTCTTTTTGGAATCCATATGGCATTGTTTCTGTTAACGTTGTGGCCTCTGTAGTCGCTCCCGTAGATAAAGCAAGTTTCCATTTTCAGCAGTTTCCCGTTGCAAAATAATGAATATATTATGGTTCTAGCAACTACAGAAAATCTATTAAGTTTTTATCTATGCCTTGTCATGACAAAAATTTTGATATATCGACTGGAACAGAAGTTATCGAGAAGAAACAGATAAATCCAAGGACGTAGGGATCAACACCCCTTAAGTAACGTGTACTGATAACAAAACTGACAGTTGCAACTGCATTTATGAAGCGTTTGTGTGACTTTACAAGTTCGTGCATATTTCCAAGACGCCAAGTCGTGAACATGTGACTTACGTGATATCATACTAATTGAGGAAGAGAATGAAAATAGAAGCTTCACTTTTAAGACTTGAAGTACTTATAACTATAATAATTTTACCAATCAATAGGTGCCTAGAGTAAAGCAACCATGTTTTGTATAAAACCGAATTTTTTCGGTAATATATATGCACATAGCAGATTAATAAATGATATTTAAAACTCCCTCTCGCGCTTTAAGGGATGCTAAGACGCGTAAAATGATATAAAACACTTGGTGTCACAAATACTGGGCAGTGCCTGGAAAAACGGCACACAAGTTGTGGTATGTGAGTTTCAAAATCTGTGTTGATGTAGCAAATAGTTATTTTTAGAAGTCAACGAGTGCATAAAATGAACATATCTGACAGTTAATCGGGTCGCATAAAAAAACACTAGCCTCCCGCTGAAGCCAATTCGGTTCGATTCGGTTGGCGTCACCTGCATACTACCACTGCGAGACTAGTAATTTGTAGTTCTAACTGCTAATACACACACACACACACACACACACAAGTCAATAAATAAGCTAGAGTGAATGTGGAAATGTCACGAAGTGCGCCAGTTGTTGCCATTCAAACGCAGTATTTATACCTTACAGACCACAACTTATGTGTCGCTTTTCAGGCCCTTACCAGCATTTGCGACACTTAAGGGCCGTATCTGTAAATGGCTTTCGAATGACAATCAACTGCTATCCCCATAGAGAAAGCATTGGTGAGCAGTTGTTTGTCATTCGAAAACCGTTTGTAGGTACGGTCCTCAGTGTCCTATATCATTTTACTCGTCTTAGCATCCAATACAGCGTGACAGGGGGTATTAAAAGTCACCATATATATATATATATATATATATATATATATATATATATATATATATATATTCAAAGATTATTGGCAGCCGTAGTAAATTAAAAAATTATTTAGTCGTTATAAAATCAATTTATTACTGCTAAAAGTACATTATAACCTATACAGTAAAATTTCCATTACAAATGATTACAGATAATAAATAAACATATTTTAAGGGAACTTACATACCATGTCTCCATTGACAAACAGTGGCAGCATACCTGAAACAAAGAGACAAATTACTGTTCTACTTTCAGAGAAATGAGGTTTTGTTTTGCTATGATTAACGTATTAGCTATAAGTTGAACTAAATTTAACACAGCATAAAATATACAACTAAGCGTTACGTTTCACGATGCTCATTAAGTAATAACTAACGTTATTTTATTCGACACCCGCTTCTCGTTTGCAAATGACACAAACATCATCCATAGTTTCGTTTGACCAATTATAATACAAAAGCCGTATACACTCTGATATACAGATACATTAGTTTTTGTTATGTAATGGTGTGCATAGTTGCAACGTGCAAGGCATTGAAAGCAAAGCAATGTCACCAAGTATGGGCAGGTTGTGCGGGATGAAGTTGCGCGACACTCATCAATGCGTTGTACGCCTGCTGCTATGCAAATTTGTAACTGGGATCACGGTAAGCGCAGTGGATAGAGCACTTGCCTCCCGTACAGATAATATGTGTGGCTCAATTCCCGGCTGTGTCGTTCCCAGAATTTTTGCATGTGCGAATTTATTTATTTTAATTATTTATTTAACCATGAAGTGCTCGATCAGTGGTAGGTTTGTGTACAAACAGAACAATAGCCAAAATTCCTGATGATATTATATTACTTAACTTATACATAAATATTATTTAAAGATATAATTGTTTATTTATGTAAGGTGAACATTGTTTATATTTTATATTACATTTATAATAAAACAAAAGGAAATAATTTGAAAGTTCAAAATGAGCATAAACATTAAGAAACGACTATACTATTAATCTTAAGTCATTTTTTTCCCACGTGTATTCATTATTTCAGATACTTTTTTTGAATTAACCTAAAGCGTTTATGTTTCTTTCTGAAAGTGTATTCGTTTCTATATTTCAAATCCTCATGCAGAGTATTCCACTGATTGCAAGAGAGGTAACTGAAACATTTGTGACTGGTCGTCGAATTTCTCGGGGATAACTTGTTTTCTCAGCTATTTTATCCAGGCTCTTCTCCATTGTATGACCCCATTCTGTGTCATCTTTTAGGACAAACAGATACACACGGTTACTCATTCGTAAGACTGCATTCGGGGTACGAATCCCTTACACTCTGGCACCCTCCTCATAAAATACTAGTTTTTTTTTTCAACCTTCAGTCGGCTGTAATAAGGAAACGGGAATAAATTAGGAAATTATTTTAATGGCAAAAGAAACGTACATCTTTACACTATTGTTCCACATAATCACCGTGCAGATTGAGGCATTTGTCGTACCGATGCACCAGCTTGCCGATATCCTCCTTACAGTCCGGATTTTGCACCGAGTGACTTTCACCTTTTTCCCACGTTGAAAAGTGGCTAGGAGGACGACGCTTCAACACCCATGATGAACTGCAGGACACTGTTGAAACATGGCGGAATAGGCAGGAGGCATCATTCTTTGTAGAGGATATCGGCAAGCTGGTGCATCGGTACGACAAATACCTCAATCTGCACAGTGATTATGTGGAATAATAGTGTAAAGATGTACGTTTCTTTTGACGTTAAAATAATTACCTTATTCATCCCCTTTTTTATTTCAACCGATCGGAGGTTTAAAAAAAGTAACCCTCATATTTATTCATTTAATATAAAAAATATAATCTCAGGATATGTATGCATTGTTTTTGTAATACATATAGTTAAAAAGAAAAAGAATAGTTCGGTATTGAAGTTCTGGTGTATATTAAGGATGTTCAAGAGTGATAAAATAATAATTTTATATTTATAAGCAGTAGTGTTAATTTTGTAGACGAAACTTGTGAGTACAGATTCTTCTTAAAAAACAATTTTAGCTGGCGTAGTTTTCTCACAACGGTGAGTCAAAGTCACGATTTGATTGATCTGCTGCAATGCAAACAGTGAAAACCAATTGACATATTTATGTGAAAAAATTCACAGTGAAATAACCTACTATGGGCTACATAATAAAACATTAGAAAAAATCCCGTAAACAATTGTTTGTATTCCAAAAAAAAAAACTGCTTAATTTTTAACTTTTTTTCTTGTACTTATGTGATTTTTTTTAAATTTTAACTGTTACGTTATGGTCTTTTAGATACTTTATTGCATAGCTCATGGGATTTAATATCACAGTGAATTATTTTATTCAAGTAGATCAGTTGGTTTTTCACTATTTACATGGCAACACAGCAAGCAAATTTTTACTTTGTCGCACCGTTATGAGAAAACTATGAAAACTGAAATAGTTTTGTTAGAGGAAACTACACTCACAAGTATCGTCTGTAAAACTAACAATATTTCATAAATATATAAAATTATGATTCTACCGCACTTGAACACCCTTAAGGCCGTAATTCACTGTTTATACTATTCTTGCGATGATTGCTTTTTAAAGCCTAAGTGAGAGCAGACATAGGTGGTTTCAGGATAAACTGAGAACCCCAAAAAAACCTTCTGATGTACTATTTTCAGCCAATTCTTATATTTCCGCACGTAACGGCTAACGACGGGAAATGTCCGACCTCCAGTGGCACGTCACTTGATGTTTGCCCGTGTAAAATAAAATGCGCAATCGGTATGAATTGTTACAGTTTCATAAAAACGTTTATTAACTATATAAGCTACAGTTATGTCCAATTCAGTTGATTTTGTTTTAATATTGTTAAATTTAAATAGGAATATACACAGAATTATATTGAGTAATTTCGCTGCCAATCATACAAACAGTAAGGCAACTATAGTTAATGTTAAATTATATGCAGTAACGACTTGTGATATTTTTCAAAGACTAAACTTTTAACGCTCACTTTATTCCAAACGACTTACATAAAAAATCTAATTGATAGTTTTCTTTAAATAAGATTTCATCACGTGGGCTACTTTTTTCAAGATAGTAAATGCAATGGAATAAGCGTCTTATGTAACTAACTACATTTCTTATTATTTAGTTATCAGTCAAATCCGTATCATTTTTCGTCTTGAAAAAATTATTTATTTCACGACAAAAAAAATTAAGGCAAAACTGCGTAACAGACTTTCTACATATGTTCTCCGTTAGGCATAAAAAATTCACTGTCGTGAAAACAGTAGAAGAAGAAAAGAATGGCCTAAACTGAAGTTAATGGTTTGACGCTCTAGAAAATTGCGCGGGAAGATGACTGCTCCAACATGCAATGTAAAACACTGAAGGATTTATATAGAAATTGGATAGCGAAATTGAAGTACTGTTACTCTCTCCAACATTTCTAGTTAGATATGTACAGTTTTAATAAAGAATACGTCTCATTTGTCCCAAAAAACGTTCGTTGACACTTGTCGCAAATTGCATCCTCTAATAATACTACAGTGAAGATACATTACATTACAAGATTATGTTGAGTTTAAAATTTTTCACGATTAGCCAGCGTCTCTATGTATTTTTTCTATCGCGCTTCATTGTAGTTAGTGTTTCACGTAAATAACCTCAGATATTGCTCTAGGTTTTATTTTCAGCCTGTGTTAAGGCCAATCATGGTAGTTATACAGATATTTGGAACATATATGTTTTAAAGAAAGGTAATTTTCAAATAGCCGAACCCTTACAATGTTTTGTTACAAATATATCATAACTTGAACACAATTTTTTTTTCATCTCAATTTTTACCAATTTTGTTACAAAAATAAGCCAAAACCAAGCTAAAAAAACCCTACATAAAATTGTACATTATATGACTAGTCTTAGCCTTGAATGTTTTCAAATCAGTTTGCTCATAAAGTGTTGAGTTTCTTGCACCAATGTGAAAAAACTACCATACATGTTACTGAGGCTGGAGAAGAAGCCAGCTGCAGAAACGTTGCAACTAGCTCGTCTGAGGAAACCCCTGAGTTCTTCTATGTTTTATTCGTTGTTTCTTCTTGTCTTGGGTTTGTGACCTCGCTGTTGGATCATCCAGCTTTGTGTGTAAGATAGTCTTCATCTGTTATTATGTCTACTGTCTTAATTTACTTTCGTTAAGATATGATAGCATTTTTTCTTTTGTTTTATATGTGTATTTTACCCAGTTTCCTCTTGGGAATATTTCCAGGTTTTATTATTTACGTACGCGAAGAAATTTTAGTGAATACTTAACACCGAGGTCTTCAGCGCTGGTAAAGGTAATGTGAGTATGCAGCAGCACCGGAATGAATGGGCGGTGGAAACTAGAGATCCCTGAGTAAACCCGCCGACCAGCGGCATCGTCTGTCACGTTTCCAACACGCGGAAATCCGGGAACGCACTCTGACAGGAATCGATCCTGTATCGCCTAGGTGGGAGGCGAGAGGTCTGACCCCTCATCCATGTACGTGTTAAGGGCGCCATCTACTAGAATCGTGAAGAGGCGCGCAGACCTTTAACAATCCTGATTTCATTCGAAAACCATTCAACATGTTGTCACGCGGTTAGGCTACGAAAAGCATTTAAGGATCTTAGTACAGGTCTATAATTTTGCCATTAGCTGTTAGCGTTCCTAACAAGTATTTATTTTTTTTAGTGTGAAAATGACCGAATCGGGACTTTTGACGCTGATTTTTATGTAAGAGTAATGATTTTCACAATATTCTTAATATTATAGACCTGTAGAGCGACTCTTTCCCTTTCGTCGCGTAAGATAAAATGATAGTGTTGTCGCTGAAAGTCCCATTGTAAAAACAGTTCGGCGGGAAGCTTGCACGCTAGTTCAGCGCTTGGCTCGTTGAGGCGACGCGGCATTTGATGCGCGCTTCAAGGTCGACCTTACTGCTCCGTCGCTTTTGAGCATCTCACGCGCGGGTAGACGGCGCCCTTAAGCACAGCCGATTCGGTCTTTTTTACCCTTTGGGTACACTCGTGGTTTTCTGAGATGATAATAGCACTACAATGGCGCATGTATATTTATTGGCAACCTAATTCAGAGCCTAACGCTTGTTTCAATAGTTGTATTTTTAGAATCCGATTGTTAATTTTCCAGATATGGTAGTCTGAAAAAATCTTATCTAGGCCGTTTTGAGGGGCCAGAAAATAATGTTTCTAACAAACGTGCCAAACTTTTAAAATTATAGTAACATAGTTTGAAGTGTGTATTCCTTTCGTAGATATACAGATATACTGTGCGTTCAATAGCTTCGTCAAAAAGAGAACAGCAGTAACCAGCTGCAACGCATTTGAAGGGCAGGTATGGAGGTCCTTTAATTCATATATTACAGCAATTGTATCGGAAGTTAGATTGTGGATATCAGCTAGGATTACGTGCTAAAGTGGCATATGTTTCTCCTCCCTCTACTTGCTAAGGCGAGTTGCTTCTCAGGTGCCATCAGATAAGCTGCGCGCATTTTCCCCGGCGCTATGGATTATTCAGCGAAGCGCGCGTGTAAACACGGGCATTAGCATACAGAAGGATAGATTATCTCCTTCTCTCTACAGAGAATGTTCCCTCAGGTGCGGCAGAGTCTGCGGCGAGACGGCATAATGATGCCTTTGTGTTTCCCTGTAGTGACTCCCTTTAATTTTATGACCGGACAGTGCAACACAGCCCCTTTTTGAAGACATACAGAATTGTCTTTTTTATCCCCCGCTTCGCCATAGAATCTTGAATTCCGATAGTTATAAAAATTGTCATAAAATACCAACAATATTATTCAGAGAACTGATTAACTGATCTCAGAATTACAGATTTCAGTGAGAAGTTTCTGCTTTTAATAGGTGAATATCAAGGAAAATAATATTTCGTTTGCAGGTAATATTTTGATTTGAACTGTTTAAATCTATCTATTTTAAAAGCGTATTGCTACCTTATCTTGCTATGCACACCAGTTTCTGTTTCTATTAATATATAACACTGCCGTCGAATGTTACATATATAAGAGATTTTATGGTTTCCCAAAGTAAATATGTTTACTATGTTCTAAAAAATACCACCAAACGTTGTCTAGGAAACGCATTTTTAGCTTCTTTCCGAAGGAAATTGTAGGCTTATGAGATCATCTTCCTGTCTTTAGGTATGTGTGTATGTGTGTATATCTGCGAGTGCACATTTGCATGTTTCTTAAAACTTTTAAACCCATTGACCGAAATCCACTAAATTGGTAAATATTGAGTACTTAGTAACCTGACTTCACTTTTGTACATCTCGTTAATGCCGTGTCAGCATACATATTTGCCAAATAGCGGTTGTTTTACAACTTTTTTGTCAAATTGATATTTAAAGAACCCTATTTTAGAGTTTCATTAAACTTTGTACACAAAAATAACATAGTTGGGTGACATGATATTTATTTATTAGTTCGTTCTGTATATATATATATATATATATATAGTTTCATAATGGGTAGCTTTTTGTTATTTTAAGCATAATATGTAATATACGAGGTAATATTTTCTTTTTACAAATTTCATCAACCTTGGTAAATATATACTAAGTTATTTAGACAGCTGATTTGACTTTTGTGTTGTGTCGTTTATCCTTCATTCATGTTTTTAGAACGGCAGTAGATTTATATTTTTGGCATAATGTAGTATGATCTGAAGGAAGAAATTTCCCAATTAATTCAAAATCTATACATATAAATACTACGACTTTAGTGTATTTCGTTGATAATTTATTCGTATTTTCCACATGACACAAATGTTTATATTGTTCGCATTTTGGCATACCTAATGAAATAACTTTCAGAGTTACATCAAACTTGGCACACACACATACTACTTACAAAACTGAGGGCCGAAACTAATAGACCTCTTTCGAATGACAACCAACTGCTCACCAGTGCTTTCTCTATGGAGATAGCAGTTTGTTGTCATTCGAAAGAGATTTATAATACCGGCCCTGACACTGGACTTTTGGTATTTCGTTTGTTCTGTGGTTATAATTACATACATGATAGCGGCCTTTTTAATAGTCAATTGTATATGTACGCACATACTGCTCAGTAAGTTGACTTAACTGTTGGTTGTTTCCTATGTTCATAATTTTTGAAGCGGATATAATTTGTATATGTTAAGCATAGTATGAAATATGTGAGGAAATATTTTTACGAATTTAAATCAACTTAGTATACATATACTATTTAATAAATTGATTTGTCTTTTGTGTATTTCTTTACTTGTACGTTTATATTTTCAAATAGGTGGTCATTACTATATTTTTAACTTAACATTACATAACTAACAAAATATTTTTACGGTATTCATTCAACATATTGCACAAATAATACATGCTAAGCTGACTTGAATTTGTATTGTGTTTCGTACATCCTATGTTCATATTTCCAAAAAGGCGGTCATTTTTATATTTTTAGCATAATGTGCTATATCTTAGAAATATTTTTAAAATGTCATCAATATAGTGCAAAGTAACATAACTAATGTATGTTATTCATGCGGTGTAAATACTGTAGTATCGCAATGGAGGAATTTGACATTATTTTATCATATAAGATATCTAAATTACCCAATAACAGAATTTCGTGTATCTTACTACGCACATAGTACCTAATACGACGTCTTTAGTTTTTAGAATTTTGTTTACATCGTATTGAATATTTAAAACTGTTGCCTTTGATTTTTTTATCACAAGAAATATACGAGGACATATATCCAAAATTTCTTCAGTCTCCACACACATTTATTTCTAAGTAAGGTAACGTGGGTTGAAAGTTGTTCGTTTGTGTTTTGATTAGTAACATGTACCCCCTAGTTTCGAAGATTTCAGGAAATTAATACACATTTTAATACATTTATGCCACGAACTATCAACCGATATAATTGTTATTTAATATTTGTACACATTAACATACGACTTTGATTTAACTATTATATATTGTTGTATGTCCTAAATGCAGGAAGATAGGGCGAGAATAAATTAATGTATTATATTTTTTTGTATTAATAGATGTACGTAAACGATTTCAACTTTTAGCACTACTTTGCACCAACGTTGAAGAAAGTGGACTTGTTAGTAACGCTGGTGACAACTTGAATCAATTTAATATACATAAATTATAACGCGCTTTGTGATTATAGTTTTGAGAAGCATGCATTTAATATACCTTCAGGCGAAATAAAAGTAACATATTACTAGTTAAACAATTAAATATTACAAAAGCGTAAATATACTGTACACAATTTTCAATTTGTGTGTGAAACTTTCTTAAAAATGGTTTCTTTTCCTCAGCGTTTGAAGATTAAAAAGATAGTAATTGTTCACTATATTTTAAGGTATAAAAATGTATTAGAGCAGCATCTGGTATTATGAGCCATTATTTCATAAAAAATAAGAAGGAAATTTATAAAAGCAGTATATTACAAAATATCAATAAGATTTTATTCGAAATGCGTCAATGCGTCCACATTAAAAATAACATGTTATTTTTTTAATCTAGCAAACTGTAAGAAAGACAATATTAAATGAAAGTGTTCCAAGAATAACAAAGTGACGTTTTAAAAAATTGAAATAGTTAAACGTGAAAGTGGAAGTAAGGACAGCTGCTCTCTGTGCCAAGTAAACCGTACGGATTCACATCACCTACCAGGCAGAGGACGAAATAAAAGCGCGTAACGTAAAACTGCTCCCGGAAGTATGGTTGGAATCTCGTTCCGGCCTCCGGGCCTAACTTCCGTTTGCTTTAAACTGATTCCGTTTGGGAGGACATAGTATAACCGGCACAAATGAAACAAATGCATTAGTCTGTTTCCACTTAAACGTTTCAACGCACGGTCAACATTACCAGCTATGACAGTTCTGCATACACGAATCAAGCAAAAAATTGCAGCATGTTTTTTTATTACTACGGCTGGTTCTGGTTGGCAGCGGGTAGGCTGAACACGGTTTACACAACAACTTTACACGACAGGAATTAGGAAAGGAACTGACAAAGCCTTTTTAAAGAATCATCGCAGCATTTCTCTGGGGCGATTCGGGAAGCAATGGAATAACGAAATCAGGATGGCAGGAGCCGGGGATGGAACTCTGGATCCTCTGGACGCGAGTACAACGGAGTTGCACAAAATTTATTCACCAGGACGCAATGCTGATTGGTAAACTACTGAAATGATGTTATTCCATACAAATGAGATTGCTAATGCTTGATGAAACGAAGGTTGTAAATTTAATTGTCAGTGTATATATGGTGGTCGTTTCTTTTTACCTTAGAGAGGAACGTCGGTTTCAAACCGTTTTAGACAGATGGGATCAGTATGAAAGACTTTATGGCAACTTTTCGAACACATTTTAGTAGAACAGAAATAATAATTGGTAGACAAAAACTCTTTACTGTGACAATCATTAATGCAGTAATATACATGGCTTTGTGTGCCTTTACAGGCATTGCCATTGTTGTTCATTTACTAATAACAAAAATTTTCATGAAATTAAATTTACCTCGTACATCATTCAAGGAATTTTGTTCACAATTCACAGGGATCATATTTGGTGCCTTTTAAAGGCCATGTATCTCCAACTATATGATTAGAAACAATAAAAATGTATCAGATTTACTATTACTCATGACTATTAATTCAATTTATACTGACATGTATTTTTACATGCCATAGTGTATTTTCTGAAAATTTGCTTTTAGATGAAGGAAACATATTAATTTATAACATAAATAATTTCACTAATTCTTTCTACAAGTCTGCAGATACACTGCGATGAAAGAGGTATCTGGCAAGGGGTACATTCAGTATTCTATTTTAAATTTTGTAGAGGACAAATTAGTTACATCGCTCTGACGAACAATAAATTCTAGAAAGAAAACTTTTTTAATCTCGCATTTACAGTTGTTCACAACCCAATATTACCGTCACGGTACTTCGTAGTATAGAATACAGTTGTTACAATCAGGACATAACTTTTTTAACGGTTAAGGGATTTTTGTTTCGTTAATAGGTATTCATACAACACTGAGTATTTCAGGTAGCACATTATTAATTGTCTAGCGAGCTCGAAATCCAATTCTCCCTGCTGAAACAAAGCACGACAAGTATCTAAAGTCACTAAAGGAATATAAAAATAACAATATCCCATTTAACTTTTTCGATGAAAAGCTTATTTCACAAAGAGATTCGTATGTAACGTGCGACGGATAAATCGTAACGGAGGTTTTGTAATTACCTTGAAATTATCCGTACGTCATAACAAATACGTGCTTTTTCGAGCTGGAGCAGAAACTACCACATAAAATCACTAATAGTATCATACCAGTCCGTCATTTAATATCTCATACTTAAACAAAAACTAAACTGAATGGAATCTGGTACGTAAGCTACGCCTTTATATTTTAACAGACGTTATACTAAGAAATCAGTATTTTCATCATAAATACAGACAATTACGGCTGTTGATAATAGAAAGTTCTTTGGAAAATTAATCGTCAAATATTCTCTTCGTCACTGAGACACATTATGTCTACTTATAATTTGTGCTTTTTACATATATGTACTTGGTTTTGATAAAAAAACTCTTGTGATGTAAAACACTGCTGCGATGGTATTTTACGTTAATTGATTCAATCAATCAAGAAAAAACGTTGGGGGTCAACTGTTGGCGTGTTTGATTTTATGACTTAATTGGCGACATATTCACAGTGTTCATTTGAATCTGTATAAAAATATTCTTTGAGTAACTCATGTAAACGATGTTTCTAAACAATACTTTATTAAGCGTGTAAAAATAAACAACTCCACTGAAGACGGTTTTAACGGTTTCATGAATAATTATTAGGGCAATAATATACCCAAGTAACACCACAATGACGAAAACGAAGAAACATAAAACAAGTGCTTCAACGGTTATGTTTTGATTATCACAAAAGACTAACATTACGTTAACATGAACTAGTCTTTTACTTTTTTAAATTCCAAAAATAAAAAAAAATAATAATATGATTAGGTGTTGATTGTCTACGAAAATGCCTCCCGTGTTTTGGGTTAACGTAAATATTTTCCTGTAATATGTTTAACGACATTAAACCGTTCGTTTAAATTTTTTTAAAAATTTTTAAATAAATAGTATCCTATACTTAATTGCAAGTAACTGTTGTACGAAAGGATGAAAGTACTCCTTAGCAGGTCGATATCAGTTTACAGAAATACGCTATTAATAGATGCGGTCGCTGTTAAATAAGGTTTCACGTCTTGCCACTGATGGTAGAGTGCAAGACAGAAAATAGTATGTAAGTACCATGTCGGAAATCACAATATTTAACATTTGTGGCCCACGTACGATTTTGAAAACCGCGATATTAAGATTCCCTTGACAAGGACTTAGTTCACAGTTTTATAATTCTCTCTGTGTCTGTTAACTACGTGAATAGAAACAATTTAAAGTAAAAGTTTTTCTCGAGAAATACACCAGCAATGTACCCGCATTCTCAAAGAACTCACGTTTCTTCGGAATTCCTGAGCAAACTAATTTGCTTTGAACTCACACCACAAGATAATTTCTTGGGAAGCGGCGTTGTGTAAACTAGCTACGTGATCTAATTTTTCGCGCTCGTACCATCTGTGTCTGTTTCATGCTCGAAATATTTTTTTTTAATACAAAAAAAAATTTTTATGTCATATAATTCTTTAAGTCACGGAGGGATTAATTCTGAAATATTAAATGTTTGGGTATCAACGGAATATCGTAAGAAAACACTGTTTTTTTAATAAATATTGACATAGCTAAATTATAAATGGAATTTAAAAAATGCAAATAACGTACCGCATGTTGTATCTAGAAACCAAAATGTTATATCTGAGAACATATTTATCTGTAATCTAAGATTACATTATTGTAGATTTTTTTGTTATCAAAACGCCTTTGTCGAAAATGTACAGAAATTTCATTCACATCATGAAATGTATGTGAAATGCGCGCGCGTGTGTATGTGTGTGTGTGTTACTTCAAACAGAACTACGGAATACCTTCACATTATCTTTTGACTTTCAGAAGAATGTGGCACTGTTTTAAATATCAAATCAATTGTCCTTACTACTGTAGGCAGATATACAGCCATAATTATACCGTATGCCAGTATTGTCTTAAGTCCTCCCCGAAACAAATCCAACGCATTTATTTAAACTTGGACTGAACTTAACAGTAAGAAGAAGCATATGTGGTAGCCTCTTTTGTAAACCATCGTTCAAAGAACATTACATTCCAGGAATATTTAAGAACTGTACCCTGTTCACAGACAGCTGCGCGGTATTCCTAAGTGTGGCTGCTACAGGTTTTTAATTGACACCACAGACCAAATATAAAAATGATGAGTTCCCTGTGAGGGTTTTCTTACATGCCAACAGATAGGGCTGTTGGTCCCCTAGAAAAGGTAATTAGGAAAAAAATATTGTTGCGACAATGGAAGAGCATTCATCCGAATGTTTGAAGATTGTGGACAGGTTAACAAAGCAAATAATGTTGTAATACATTACTGGAAAATCAGTTTAAGAGACTCAACGATGTCACCGAAACTTAAGCACTTCAAATGTGCAGACATAAAGCGTTTCAGTTTAATGCAATCTAATGGTGAAATCCTAGTGAGAGGAGCAGCCGACAACATCACCCTTATATTGCACGATCGGTATACAAACCTCTCAAGAGCAATGCTAACACCAAGCATTAACCAGATACTTTATGAGGTCATCCAAACAATAAAAATAAGGACATGGCAAAACTGTTGGTGAAACGTTATGGCAACTATTTGAGAGACCTGAATACTCTCTCTTTTTTTTTTTTTTTTTTTTTTCAATAAGCTATCTTTACAAGAACCATTGAAAGAACTCCCTTTAAAATAAAATACCGATGACAAGGAAGAGTATTTACCTGTGAATGATATAATCACAGTTCATGTTTGGTCCGTGCAATTGTGACTTTCTGGTTTTATTTTTCTAGTAATTTGTGTTCCTTGTTCTATTATGATACTAGGCAATGTTTATTGTTAAAATAGTGCTTCATATTAAAACATAGAGCCCTGTAAGTCAGCAAAATCTGTTGCATGTATGGTCCATAAGATGTCTCCAAGGATAATTCCCAAAGGATTGAAGGTAATAATACAATATCACTGTTTTTTTTTTTTTGTGAAGTCATGACTCATGTTTTATTTTACTAAGGGAATTCAGTTTTTTAATGCAATTTTTCTTTTAAGCATGGGGCGTGACATTATGGGATTTAGCAGAGAAGATCAATGTGGCACAATCATCTGAGTAGAATAAATGATTGCATTTATCCCAAAACAATACGGAATTGGGAACCAACTAGAAGGAGAAAGAAATACCAAGAGGAATAAGGGGACTAGGAGTGCGAGAAGCGATAGTTGTCAGGGAGCTTCAATAAAATGAAGTACTGGATAGAGAAAATGGTGAATTGGATGTAAGAAACCAGATTTTAAAAAATTCACTATTTTAAATGTTATTTAGAATCTGTTGAAATTTACAAACTGAGTGTACGCTTGGTGTTGTTTCACTATAGTTCACATTATGGTGTTTCAAAACGTATCAAATAACACACTTTTGCAATACTAACATGAAATTTACACAATTAACCTGTTTGTAAATCTCTACATGAGGTTAGGAATTGTTTCAATACTTATTTGGCACCACACAAAGCAAAATATTCTACTGCACTATCGTTTGTACACCGTGGACAACTTTTTCGCCTCTTCTGTAAAACTAGTAAACTGTCACATTATATGTTTTAAAATTGGACTAATCATTTAATTCTGTAAATTTTTTACTTTCGTTAACTTTTGCAGAAACAAACAAGTTAAACATGTCTCAGAAGTGTAACGAAATTGCAAATTTAATGCCAGGTTGTTTGCTTATAGATTTTTAAACTTTTCTTCATAGTCGCGTTTACATTATCAGTGCATGAGAGAACTTTGTATATGAACGATTAACATATTTTACTATCGGGAGTAAACTTAATGACAACCTTTTTCTCAGATAATTTTACTTGTCTTAAATATAGGAAAATGATATAAAAATAATTTATAAAAGGGTTTGTTACGTAACACGTGTTTCAGGTAAGGCATTTTAGAACAATTCTTAATGTCGAATTTTCTTCAAAAGAGAAAACTAGAGAGGAAAGTAAAGAATAAGAGAGAACCTCTCTAAAATTAACAATTCTAAAATCCCTTTTTTCTTGATTGCACTGGGGAATATGCAAAGCGAGAAGTCAACAACGGAGGCTGAAAGTAAAATACTGAGTAGGCGGCAGTGAGCTTAGTTACTGAAAACACAGACATAAATGTTACTTGAAGATAAATAAAAATTCGAATATGTAGTTTCCGCGTAACAATAAAAACGACCAAAGAAATTCGTCGTTATTTCTCGCACACTCACTTCAACTTGCCGCAGTCCCAAGCCCAATTCTGTATCTCGGAGGTATAAGACATTATGTCCACTTTTTGTCAAAATGCACTTTTTACCATAAACATGGCCACGGTTTTCAATACTTTGTAGTGGCATACAAAACAAGGTAGTGTTGGGTAAAAACGTTTGTTTTCGGGCACTAAACAGCCGGATTCACTAGTGGCTCATAGTGACACTCACTCTTAAAACTGCTCCCCTGAAAAATGTGTTTTTTGTGACATAGTGTCTTATACCTCCGAGGCACAGAATTATATTCACAGCGGAGACGCTTAACAGACAACTCTAATGACGGATACGAATGTTATTATAGCTACATCCCCAGTAGGAAACAATGTTGGGCCAACATTGAAAATTGGTTGGAAAACACACGTAAATACAATGTTGGGGCAATGAAGTATGCCAGCAAATACAAGTACAGGCCAAAAGTTTAAGACCACCATGTAAAATCATCAAACGGCTCATAGGACCTAAAGTTTTGCCGCGATACCGGTGTCAATTTTTCGAATATTCTTACAGGTATAAGAAAAGAAACCCTACGGATACAATTAGAGGCTATGCTTAGTTTAGGAGTTATGAAGTTTTGAATGTGTTCTTGCAATCACAAAATTACTACATTTCGCGATGTAAAAAAATGGATGGCCTATCCTATTGACGTAATTACGACGTTTAATTTTTTATTGGTGAAGAAAACTGTGCTTTTTATTTTGCTAAAATCGAAAAATATCCGAAAATTTTTTGACAGAAAAGCTAGGCACATTTATCAAAAAAAAAACTATTTTAAAAAGTTTCCCAATTGTTTTTTTTTACATTATTTAAAAATTAAACTTTTCTGTCGAGTGAGCTATCGGAACCTTCTTTCTTCCTCCGCGTTGTTCATATTATGCTCAACAGGTGGCACTAAAAGTCTCATTTTGAGTGTGTGCGGTGTTTGGAGCAATTTTCCACGGTTTGCAGCTCTGTCAAGTTACAGCAATTACTTGACCTGTGTTAGTAAACAATGGGTAAGCAAAGTGTGTCAGACAATGTTAAATGGGAAATAATTGGTTTGAACAAGTGTAATAAGACCCATAGTAAGATAGTCCAGCTACTGAATGTAAGTAAGACGTATGTGACGAAACACTATTCGCAAATATAATGCGAGCTGTGCGGTGAAAGAGGTGTTGCGCAGGACGGCCGCTGGTCATGTCGCCACGTCAAGACTGTACGATTGCCATGATTGCTAAAGCAAATCGCTATGCCAGTGTTCCAGCGAGTTTACGATCGTTTACAGACAAGATTGGTAAGCATGTGTCGCAGTGAAGAATTGGGCGCCGCCTTTGTGAACAACGTCTGTACTCGTATTCCCCACTGAAGAAGGTTTTGCTTACAGTAAAAACGAGACGTGCTAGAGTTTTATGGTGCCGTGGCAAAACTTGGGGTATGGAGCACTAGGGCAAGGTTTTGTTTAGTGACGAGTCCCGTCAGCTTTTTCCGTCACGTAAAATCCATGTTCGCTGCACACCCACAGAGCAGTACCTCCCCGAATGTTTGGCTCCAGCTATGCAATGCAGAGGGGGTAGTGTCATAGTATGGGGATGCATGCCAGCTTCTGGGACAGGAATTCTACGTTTCCTTGATGGGACTACGGATTCAAAAGAGTACATCTGCACACTCCGCGAGAATATTCTGCCATCTGCAAACAGGCTCCAAGGGGGTTACTTTGCATTCCAACAGGACAACGCTTCTTGCCACAAGTCTCGTGCCACCCTTACCTGGCTCGACGAAAATGACATCGCTGTTTTGCCGTGGCCTGCTCGAAGCCCGGACCTCAGCCCAATTGAGAATTTGTGGAATATGATTGGACAACGTCTGGCATCATTTCAACCAACATCTGTAGCAAAACTACGCCAGCAAATCTCGTTAGTGTGGAATGGGATCAGCCGGGATATATGCCTGAAATTGGTCAGTAGTATGCCGTCACGTGTTCGTGAATGCATAAAACACGAAGGAGGTTCTGTCTTTGAATGTTTCATGCAATGGGACAGAATGGCAAGCTCTATTATTGTGGACATATGCCATTGCAATATTATTTCGTCCCAGAAATCTTAGAGACTAAGAAAGACAAACAACGAAATATTAAAAAAAAAAAAAAAGAGAGAGAAATCAAGCCGATTTACGGCTTAAACTTTTGACCGGTACTAGCTCGCAAATGTATTTTTATTGCAGTGAATCAGCAACATTCTGAGTATAGTTATATCAAAATAGAAAATGTCTGAACATATTGGAATACCAAAATATTGATATTTGAATTTTGTGGGTTGAATGTTGGCAACAAGTTGGCGAACATATTGTTGGGGTTTACTGTGTACAGTTAAATCAGGTCAAGTTGCAAAACCAACATTTTACACAAAGAGTTCTAAATCACATTTTAAAATACAACATAACAAATGATTCAAGTTCATAACATAATAAGGTTTAAAAAAATAATATTATGTAATTTTTGCTCTGTTGGTTATATGTTCGTACTATGTTAGAAATCCAACTGTTGGACAATAGGTAGAGACACTGGAAAATCGCGAAAATGTTTGAAATAGTCTCCAATAAACTGTATTATATTAACCGTGACACGTGTGAACAGTTTTGGGACAAATCACACACGCTGTGTGTTCAAGCTGTGCAGTTCTAACTGGGCCTCTTGTAGAGAGAAAAAATGCTACAAATAAACTATAGCCAATGTTGATACAAAACGTTCAGTGTTATATACATCACGTTGGAGTCTAGCGAACAGTCAACTATTCCCGCGATTTTCAGTGTCTCTAACAATAGGTTGTTCCCAGAATGTTGGTGTAACGTTGCATAACACACATTATGCCAACCACAGAAAATCTTTTGTGTGTTGGTTGGCTGAGCATTAGTAACAAGTTAGTATAGGTGGTTTGGGATAAAGTGAGCACTCAAAAAAATCCCTGCTAAAGTTCTACTTTCAGCCAATTCGTATATTTCCGCACGTAACGGCCAACGACGGGAAATGTCTAACCTCTCTGGACACGTCACTCGATGCTTGCGCGTATAAGATAAATTGTACAGTCAGTGAATATAAATCCACACAGTTTGTTTAAAAACGTTTTATTAACTATATATGATACAATAACTTCTACTTCAGTTGCTTTTATTTCAATATTGCTGTTTTTAAAGAAGAAATTACACGGAACTATATTGCGCAAATTCGCTGCCAACCATACAAGCAGTAAATCAACTAGAGTTACTGTTGAATTGTATGCAGCAACGACTAGTGATATTGTTCAAAGGTTAAATTTTTAGTGCTCACTTTATCCCGAATGTCCTATAACCTTACTGTTGGTGTTAGATAAGTTATTTTACATTAAACCATAATTACTCAAACAGCACATTTTAATGAACAAAATTCTGAAATACATTTAGACAGACACCAATGCTCCTTGTATTTAAGAAAATAAGATAATGATGATATGTATAAATTTTCTGCATTCAATGAAATATGTAACGTTGGTTACATGTTGGCGAAATGTTGAAAATCCAACGGTTTGATATTGGTTGCTTTCAGTACAACATTGCATAACCCAAATTATGTCAACCAAAGAAAATATTTTGAATGTAGGTTCACTGAGAGTTGGTAGCAAGTCGGTAATTGTACCGTTGAAGGTAGAACTATAATTTTACATTGAACAAACATTGCTCAAACGACACATATGTTTACAAAAATTTCCAAATACTATATCAAAAATAACACGAATGCTCTTTGTATTAAAAATTAATACTGATGTGTTTAAACAAATTCTACATTCTTACAGCTATATATGCTGGTAACATGTTGGCAAACGGTTGAAAATAAAACTGTTAGGTGAAGGTTGTTTTTCAGTAATTTTGTTCCTAAGTTGCATAACCCATATTATGCGAACCATGGTAAGTCTTAAGTTTGTAAGTTGGCTGACGTTGGCAACAAGTTTGTAAGCAGACTCCCCCAGTCACGCAAATTGTGTTTTTTGCTAAGATTTCTCCATTAGATTATAAATTGCAGTACAAAATTCAACACAGTATATTTTATACATTCAATTTTTTGGTTAATTGTTAGGTACAAGTTGGTGAACAAACCATTAGCGCATGATAGATTTTTCTTTGTTATTTTAAGTTCAACTTTTCTAGAATTTAAATGTTTTTGTCTTTCTAATATAATTAAACAACATGTGGTAGCGTAGAGCAAGTGGTAAGCCGATGGACTTCTAGCGACAATGACTCCAACCTAATATTTGACAGTGGTTCAAATTTATCTTGATTCTGGTCGAAACAGTTTTATTGATATTTGTGTAACTCACAAGAGCTCTTAAAATAAAATAATTATGAATATAATGCTTAATTTAACTTTTATAGAGCCAGTTTTGTGTATATTTTGTAGAGAAACGTTGACTCAACGTCAAATGGTTGGCATTACAAATGTTACACACAATTACAATAATCCAACGACGTTGGGCAAACGTAGGAAATGAGTAAAAATCCAATCAAAGAGTAATGTTGTACCTACGTTGTTGAGCCAATGTTGCATGACTACGACGGTCTAACGTAGCATGCAAACGTTGGGCCATAGTTGGTTCAACCGAAAGTTGCTACTGAGAATTGTCGATAGTGACAGCAAAAATAATTACATGTTAGTATCTTCATTCTCTAAATATAATGGACATATATTTTAATCAAATACCATTATATTTTAATGGTGGCAAAATAACATTCTTCTTATGATTCTCCTATAACTATTCTTCAATATATTTGTAGTATTTTAAGAGAGGCTTGCTCAATCTATTCAAAGCAGGGCTTCAATATGGGTGATCAGGTTCACATTTTTTTTTGTAAAAGTACTATAACACAATACTACATTGAAATTCGGTTCTATTTAATAAGTTAGTATAATAATGAGTCCTTCTCTAAATAAACATTACGGAACTCTAGAAGTGTAGTTTACCAGTAAAAGAAAGTTAAATAAATATGGCATTTCAAGTATTCATCTGCGATTGTTGGGTTGTTGATAAGTAGAACATTATCCGGCTTACTTCGACAAAAATTGAATTGAATTCACTTCCCCGTTTTTATCGTGGTCTTACTAACTCCTTATTGTATGCTGAGAAGAAAACACTGCCCAAAGCATGAAAACTACAGCACATAAAACGTATCGAACTGCATAAAAATTTGGCTGGCCTTAGCATAAATAATTTAATACCATTTTTGTACAATTTAGTGTACGAATAAAGGGACATGATACTTACATTACAGCCGACCAAGCAACCATTCTATTTCGGCTATTGCATTTTATTTAACTCTGTGGCTTATACTACCGTAGAAATTACCAGGAGGAAGACATTTACGTCAGTGGGTTCAACAACAATCAGTGTTATGACTATCAATTTTGTTGAAAACGGAATACATATTATATCGCTCTGCAGCATCACCGCAACGTTGGAATAACTAACATCGAATCATAGTAGCCAAATTAACTTCGTAAACTCGCTGATACAGCGTACATTTTAAGAACGTTGAATTTAGGACACATAAGATTAAACGCGCACGACCGTTTCGGTCAAAAAGACTTGCTTTCGGGCTTCGATTTTCGACCGCAGGTAATTACTATAATGACAAATAAAATGGTTTTAATTTAATGCACTTCTGAAAAGCTATGATAATTTTTACATATTCTCAGGCTAACAAAAAAAATGTTTTGTCAGTTACTGGCCTAATGAAAAATTCAGATCGCAAAAAATTCATGAATTGTGGCGGCCAAGCGTAAATATCGCACATTTAAGTGGCCTACATACTTAGCATATGAACGGTGTTGTAGTGTGTCAAGTTTATTATTTTCTGTGCAGAACCTACTAAACTTAACCCCAGGATGTTTATTTACGAAGATAACACACAGTTAAACTATGCTTGTTTAGTTTTAAAGCTGTAGTACGCCTGTTAGAAATATAATTTACGTGCACCTGAAATGGATAAACACGACTTCTTTCAGATTGCTATAACAACAAAATGACCGTCCGGATTCGTAAATTATAACTTAGAAAGTGTACGTTTGTCTTTGCTACAAACGTACCACAAATAAAACTGTAAGGTCGTTGCTTAAAGTCCCATAAAAAAAAAGAGTAAAACGAAAACACTGCATGCCAGTTTGGCGCGCAGCGAATAGGAGTGGTTACCGTCGAGTGTGGCAAGCTGAACCCTACCACTCCCTGCCTCCGCGCATCTAACGAGGGAACAAGCCCTATTCATAGTCAATTCTTTTACTGGGTATGGAAAGATACGATGTCGAGCGCACGACTGGAATATTCAATCTTCAATAAAATCTGAACTACTCATCAAAATTCGATGAGATGTGGTTGCCGAATAGATATTTTATCAGCGGATGATTATTTACACAGCACAATGCGGTAGTATGCTTTACTTTTGAGTAAAAATTTAAAACGGTTTTTTGGAAAATACAAGGACTTGAAACCACAAAAATTGAAAACTGTATTTTTTATATTTTTAAAAAGAAAGTTATCTAGGCCTGTATAGTAAAAAAACTTCAAAAATTCTCGCGTTTCGATCAGAAAATAATTTTACTATCCGAAAATCTCTGTGCGAGAGGTTTACGGACGTTGATATTATTTTCAAATGACAACGGGGGTATTCTTGAAATTCGGTTACTACAGAGGGATGGCTATTATCAAACTAAAAATTATGAAAATTACAGTTTTTAATTTTTGTACATTTTGTAATTTCAAGCCCTAATGTTTCTAAAAACATTTTTTTAAATTTTTACTCGAAAGCAAAGCATACTACCGCATAGTACTACAAAAGTAAACGTCCGCTGATCAAATATCTAATCGTCGAACAAATCTCATCAAACTCTGATAAGTAGTTCAGATTTTACTAACGATTGAATATTCCAGTCATGGTACTTTTTCATAACCTTTAAGATGTCGCTTTCACGTCAGTCAGCGGATTTATAGGGCTATCGATATGGATATGTATACGTGTACGAATTAGCTATAGGCGATTCGGGATAATATAAGCACTAAAAAAATCCCTGCTAAATTTCTAATTCAGCCAATTTGTATCTTTCCGCCCGTGATAAGTATAACGATTGTAAACGTCTAACCTCTTTGGACAGGTCACTTAATGATGGCGCGCGTAACACAAATTGTGCAGTCGGAAGGAACCTATATAGTTTGATCAATATAAATATATTGATCATATAAAATGCAAGTACGTCGATTTCATTCCATTTTATTTCAGTATTCTTGTATTTATATAGGAAAATTCACGGAAATATATTTTATAATTCACTGCCAACCCAACAAGGAATAAAGTAAGTACATTTAATGTTAAATAATATACTGTAAAGGCTTGTAATTTTTTTCAAGGGATAAATCTTGTAATGTGCTGCTGTAGGTATTTATTTATAGTATATAATTTTAGATGTAAAATGTAATTGTAAAATAAAAAAGACGAGGAAAATTAAGACGGAATCTGTTCTCTGAGGGCAGAGCTTTGAAGAATTCTTGATACGGATTGGCTGGAGGCACCCCCTCGTGACCACTGGACTGGGAGGGCTGTTTCACGCTAAGACAGTGAAGAGCCCCGATGAAGAAGGTGGGTCGAGGCATTTGGCCGCGGACGTCGAGGGAGAACGAAGGTCTCCAATTTTCATCTATTCGTTTCGGATATTATTGGCGGCGGTAGGCACCCCGTGATAACATTCGACGCAAGTGATTTTTGCTGAATAGTGGAACTGAATGCACAGATGGGTGGCAGTAGGCACCCCCGAGTAATTTACGTTCATATTCTTGAAATAGTTAAGATCGGTATTTTATTGAGCCCCCTACAAGAGCATTTCTCGGCTAGTTCAGTAAGCCAGGACACAAACATTCAGCATTTGTTATTCTCGAGATAGATAAACCCCGCGTTACCTGTGTAGTACATGCGAGGGACGCGTTATCTTTAGTTCTTACTCTATCCCGAATTACCTATAAAAATAAAACGAATACATATAAGAATACGCAGGTGAACTACCGTACTACAGTGCATGAGCTGCTCTTCAACTGCACAAGCTAAGAATATGCCGGGGCTGGTTGGTGGTAAGGCTGGAAGTTGCGGTGGCCAACTTGGTGGGTGTATTTTGAGCGTTCGAGGCCTAAAAGTTTGGAAGCTGTAATGTTGACACAGCGAATGCATCACGCCTCTCCCTATAGCCTCTGGGCGAAAGTCACTCAACTGGTACGCTGTCTTCTCGCCGACAACTTGTCTCTACAAGATATTTTGTGGTGACTATCATTTTGTGACGCAATATTTAATACAACTGTGTACTTTACGGCGCTTCGATTTTAATACCTAATAAGTAGAGCCACGATTTTATGGCGAAAAGATTTTTGCAACATTTGGTTTCGATGCGTCATGTGCACGTCTACAGGTCTGCTACATCACCCGTAATTGGATAATTTTACTCTCACTTGCCTTGGCAAATTACAGACGTAAGGAGTCACAATAGTCTTATTCCGATTGGTGCAGTCAAATGAGAAACGTGTCTGAAAAAACACACGCTGCCAATAACCTTGAATCAAAGCTGTCGATGTGCACGTGAGTCACTGAAACAAAGTGGGGCAAAAATCTTTTCGCGACAAAATCGTGGCCCTACTCATTTCTACCATTTCCGGCAACTTAACAATAAACTTTCGAGACAAGCCTTTAAATTAGTATATTCTTGTATAGCGTTCTTCGATTGTTATTCCTATAATGCGTAGTAACTAGGGACTGGAAGATTTCCCGAATTCAATGACCTGCAGGCTAGAATCTATTGTACTATGCATACTCAACTCCCGTATATTCGTTCATTGTCTGCTGTTCCACTGAGTAGCAGCTGGGTCTTGAGTGTGCATCCTAATGGATTCTAGCCTACAGGTAATTGAATTAGCGAACATTTCCAGTTCCTAATAATAACTCACAGTTGACAAGCAGTTGTGAAATATATTGCAACGGTCGACGCTCTGCAGACCACTGGTTGGCCGTGGCAGGCGGACACCTCAATCGGAAATAAAAATCTGCTGTCAGACAGTGAAATAATGTTCTGCCAACAGGAAAATTTAACGGCAAGCAGAAGATTTTTACGAATTCCTTGCCAAGACCCTCGTGTAGTTTACAACACTACACTGTGAAGAAAACATCCTAAAATGTTTAGGAAGTAATTAACCTAAATGTGGTACAAAACAGTAAGGTACCATACTTCCGTCTTGTAAATATGCAAACGTTTACAGCGTGACAACACAGGTTTGATAACTTCAGTATTCATTTGACTGTTGATGTCAGGGAAACAATTCTATCATATCTACTTTCTTAACCTCCTATACGCACGTGTGGCAAATTTACAAACTATGTTTAGAGTGTACAGACCGGCGAATTACGTGAGTTGAATTATTATCCGACTGGATTCCACAGTCTTGTAAAACATCTTCATTCTATTACTTGTACATTGGCTGTTGCCTTCAGTGAGTGGTTAGTTGTGCATCTGGTGAGACAGCGTAGGAGTCTGTGTGCCGGTTTCTCCAACCTCTGTTAAGCATTTAACATTTGAGGGGCTTAGTTTTATAGCGATGTAAGTCAGTCGAAAAAGTTTTATTCGTAAACAATTGTTTGTAATCACGCACAAAATGCAGTACACGGAAAACATTTTGTGGGTTCTAAAAATTATTTTGTGAGTAACCATAAAATTTAATTAGTGGTAACCACGAAACCATTTTGGTTCTCACCACTAAAATATTGTGGTCACCACCAAATTATTTTCTGGTTACTACAAAATAATTTTGCAGGGAAGATTTTATACAATATTTTTCTTTCAGCATACATGTTTGTGATACTGTAATAGTAAATTCAGTTAAGGATGAAATGATTGTTACAGCAAATTCTAGGCAAAAATGTGTATAATGTGAATAACAACTGCAATATTTAATACTTCTGACTTACAACATTATAAATCTCAGCCTCTCATTTATTAAAAAAAGTAATAACGATCTAACGTGATAAATCTTCTGTATTTCCTCTTTAACAAATGCTAAATGCTTAACATAGATTGGAGAAACAGGGCATGTGAGTGTTTAACATGTCGTTTAGTTCTAATTCCTTAGAGACGAATTTTATTATCAGTTACACAACCACAAAAGTAACTCACGTATAACGCGAGCTTGACGTCTTACATATCGCCATATGTAATCGCGAAATTTCTCATAATCTACTAAGAACTATACATACGCATATTTACTGTGGGTTATACCGACTGTTTGATAGGTTACACTGTAGTATAAATGGGACGAAAGTTCATTAGTATTTTTCAAGGTTTAATAAAAATAATTCACGCTAATAGTTAAATATAACCTCAAGTAACGTGGCCCAATGGTAACATGTTCGACTCCATACGGGAGGACCCGGTTCAGGTCATCATAAATTCGATTTTCCATGGTTTCCCGAAATTACTCCAGCGAATCCTGGGATGGTTCTTTGATATTCCTTACGATTGGTTCTTTTGTAAGTTCTGGTTCTTCTGTTAAAATGCGTGTCACCATACGCAATGACCTCGCTTTCGATGCTTGAAGCAGCATAGAACTATTAAAAAAAGATAAATTTATTATTTGTCTGAAAATTGTAGAAGACGTATCAAATAAATGTTCACTCATAAGGCATAGCGTGATACAGTATTTTGGGCACTATTTTGATGCCAAATATTTTTCACGAGTTTTTTACACTCTCTCACCAAATAATCGATCCAGTAAGAATTCAGCAATGCCATCACCATGCTATTTCGCTTCTCAATACTGATCTTGTCTGAGTCCTAGTTAAGCATACTGTTAGAGGGGAAATTCTAAATTATCTAAGTCCCAAAAAAATGTTTTCGAGCAATAGGGAAAAATAGCGATGCAAGAATATGGATGTATATGGGACGAGGAAACTTTTAACGACTTAAACTATTAAGACCGTTATTGGGACTTCAGCAAAACGTAGACATCGGTACGTAGTTAATTTTTATGTAACTAAGTCCATTGTCTTTTGGCACTTAGATCATTTAGAATTTCCACTCTGCACTTCAGGCAGAATAAATCCCGTTGAAACTACATTTCACGACACAAAATTCCGACTGAAACGTGACGAAACGTCTGGTCTATAATTGCATTTCTTGAAATTCTGCGTTTCCCACGTGGGCGAGGAAGAACCGTTGCTATACGGTCGACCGAGGTTGGCTGAATGGTGTTTTAAACGCCCTTATTACAGCCAATTTCTCGCCCGGAACGCCCTCCCCCTGAAGGCAAGCTACGAGCCTCTTATTCACCGCTGCTTCTGCTGCTCGCGGATAATTTGTATGGTAATGCGAATTTCGCCGGAACTGTGTCACTCCCGCAGAGAGCAATTCCTGGCAGTTACGGAAGAGAATGGGAGGATGAACATCAAAGACGTGCCGGTCGGCGGGCCACATATTCCTGTTGTTGATATTCTGTCCCAACCTTTGAACTGTCGCAAGTAGTTTAATATTGTAAAATATTCAAGACAGAATTTATGTCAGCTACAATCCACATGAATTCAAATTTTTTTGCATAAATATACATGTATTGTTTAATTAACTTTAAGTCCAAAGCCCTTATAGGTAGCGTTTCTCTGTGAACAGTTTTCCTATACACTAAGCACCTACGCTTAAATACATACTTTAAGTACGCTATTAGAAATAATTATATTATTTAATGCATAATATGACATAGTAATTTCTACAGTAAAACAAAGAATTATTTTTAATTCTTTCAATACTGACCTATCTTAGTAGGCATACTATTGTTAAAGTATACATACTGAATTCGTTTTTGAGTATACCTATTCATAAAACAGAAATTAATTTATTTTATATGTTACATTTTCCAATATAAACAAATCAAAATTTTTGTCACAAAGTAATTAATGGACAAGGCATTGCTATCAATTCCTCTTCTAACATTATTTATTTGCAGTTCTTACGGTAATGATTTTATTGATCATGTAAATGCAATAAAACAGGAACAATAAAATTATCTGTTATTGAAAAAATAACAGTTAAAATTCAGCAGTAGTTTAGAACACTTCTATGGTAGAAAGAATAGCATTACATGTTTCTAAGTCATATCTGGTATGTAATCTTGCATTAGAGGATTAACTTACATTATAAAATTTTCGCACTCCTCCAAGACTACTGCATCTCCTGGTTGGGCTGCGTGTAGGACAAACAACCTAATCAGGGAAGGCTATTACTCGGCTTTGTTCTAGAGATAGCTACAGAAGTGCAAATTTCGCAGTATTATTTTGGAAACAATCTAGATTTCCCAAAACTGTTATAGACTCGCTCCACCTTTCCTGATGGCCTAAAATGTTGCCTACCGGAGAGAACGCTTCTGTCCTGTAGTTTAAAGTCCCAAGTCAGAGTAGCCAACCCCACATGAAGCTCCACAGACGTAAATGACATTACATAAATGCTCGTGGCCAATATAATCACATTCTGATACGTACAGGGAAATGTAGCTTAGCTAGTTACCAAATATTAATGTGAACTTTGCGGGTCCTTAAATATTACAGAGTAAATAAAAATAAGCTTTAGTTTATGACCTGTGACATCATAAAGGTTTCTGTCTTTCCAAGTAAAACGTTATATTCTAGGAAAAAAATAGTAAGATTCTAGACTTTAATGATTGTATATTAGCCTAGCACGCACGCCTCAGATACCGTAATGTTAGGTTACTTTGCTAAATTTCATGGTAACTTTGCCCCACAACTTTTGCTTTAAGTAAAGGTCTGCTGTTTCTTAAATGGATGAAATCTTTACCGCTCTCCGCAATAATACCAAGCATTATTTTAGAGTAAATGTTATCTTAAAGTTTTAATAATATAGGAATTTAATCGGGTGGTGCGAACAAATCGCCTTAAATTAATATTTTCTGTCACCTAGACCTATCACGATAAAAAAGAATGTGATAGTGTTATTTCTCAAAAGAATCTGAATTATTTACATACCAAAAAAACTTTTACAAATGTACATTCAGGTGCAACAAGTATAGAATCGTGTAAAGTAGTTAATGAATGTTTCATGTTAACAAAATTAATCATCTTTCCACAAAGTTAAAACACTGTTTTACATTAGAAGACTACGATATAGACAACTTTGCATGTATATTTGCCAAAAACGAGATACAAGAAGTGTACGTCTTTAAATGTATTTTAAAGGAAAAGTTGTTCAAGCTAGACAAAGAGTATATACGTGTGCATATATTATTTACATACATACACACACACTACAACACTTACTAATTTTTGTTTAATATATGAAACCCCAAATGACTTATGAATGCAATTTTTCTAGGAAATGTTTTTTTTATAATATTTTGCACTTATTTACTATAAAGTAGTATATATGTTGGTTTTACTATCCGGAACGTATGTGAATCATAAAAAAAACAGACGGAGCTTGTGTGCAATTCAGACTAACGACCGATTTTTGGCATCTGCAGTTGAAAAGTATTATTAGAAGCTTTATTAAACCTCTTTTATCTTGGGTGTAAGCATTTGAGTTAACAATACCCGTGACTGGCCGTAGTGCAATTCATTCTGGCTTATCTAGCGGAGCATATCCGACAAACTGCGATACGAGAAACGTCGTGTAACGTATTGTTACAGCTACTCTGCAGAAAATTGTTAGTACCTAATTCTGTAAATGTTCTTAAAACTATTCAACTCATAAATATTATCTCACATAACGTATGTATCAAATACATTTTGTCTATCGTGTAGTATGCACATAATGACACTTTTTTTTGCACTAACCAATCATTACAACTATCTTACTTTATTCACCACATTTATGTCAAACGAAAAAGTATTGACGCTATTCATTAAATATATAAGATTACTCGCGATGATTTTGCATTTTAAAAGTATACATAACTATAAGCAAATATTTTCTCATTGACGCCAATTATTATCAAAATTATGTATGTTGGAACTATTTCTTTACTCAGTGTCTTCCTAAAGCTACACAATAAATAAGTTTTCCTGTAAATTTTTATGATTGTGTGACGTCTGTATAAACAAACACATATTATTTTTAAGGGGTTCATTTAAATATGTAATGTGTTATGTAAGGGACTGGGACCATCAACCAAGTAAACTGTACGTGTGGATTAAAGAAACAAATTTGAATTGTAGAAGTTACTGTTCATTTAGCTGGTAAAGTGTGTGATGCAATAGATATGCTGATAGAAATTTAGTTTCCACAAAACAAATCTAAAACTAACTTGATGTCAAGGTGTGCAAATGAAATTAAAAAGAATATTATGTAACCTAGTGTCATGATAATTGGCTGAGTGATTTGACTATACACCGTATCAAACTACCGATGGACGAGGGATACAACACTGCAACTTATACGATATTTATAATAGATTTCCTTGTGATATCTTGCAAATACCAATGATGGACTCTTCAGATCTTCAGGGTTCTACTAAGGGTTTTGTTGTACTAAGCACTAAATACTCGATATCGGAGAGCAGAATTATAACGTGAGTTGCTGGGGTGTAAACCTCTTTGAAGTCCGTGCAGTTGACCTTACCGGTAGTTTTCTTGATAACAAACATCTCCCGACGTGGGTAACGGGATCTGGAATATGCCTAGGAACAGCATAGTAAGAGTAGCCCTCAATAGGCTATAGAACCAAGCTGGACGACGACCTCCAATCCAGACGTCTCCTCGGACCTCTCGAGACGACGATTCCAATCTGGGTATCGAAACCTCTTCCCCGGACGTCGTGGAATACAATCTGGACGACAGCTCGCCTTCTGAACTGCAATTCAGCTAGCGTAGTCGTAGTCCTCCGGAAAATGTATTGCAATTATTCTTACCTCTCGACGGAATATCCTTCTATAATAAATAATTTGATATTTCCTTTCCTGAGGCTTCTCAAGACCATCGCAGTGAATTGAATAACAGTATTAATCATATTTCGTTTATTAAATTCACATAAAAATATCAAATCTCGTCGAAGGTGATAAATATATCTTCCGTTTGTTCCCAATTATTAGAAAAATAGTTCCTTCCCTTAGATTGCAGTACTCTTTCCTCCTCGTTATTGTAACCGTCACCTTCCTGCAAAATCGTTCCCTCGCCTATCGATAGCTTGGTCGGAGTAAATAAAAAAATCCTACACTGAAGCAAGAAAATGTACGTCTAGAAAAAGTTAAATTTGTGGAAGCTGTTACAAGTTTACACTGAGCATAAAATACACTGATTCACCCAAAGACTAATGCAAATAAAATAAAATTACAGTACGGGGTATTATCTTCCAAAGATATTATCATTCCTGCTTCAAGCAGTTTAACCAACAAACATAAGAAAATTTTACCGACTTTCGTATCATGGAGAAACTATATGTTACAATTGTTCTGTTTTGTTTTTTTCCTTGATTTGATAAGTTTTCCAATATAGCAGAAGTTTTTGCTTTGCCAATATTCGAATTCTGTGTGTCGTAAAAACATATATAGGTTAAAAATTCCACAAGTATAAAAGTCGGACATTTATTCGGTAAAAAATATATAACAATGAACGTATTCTGCATCACTGTTTTAGGCGATTTGGTGCTACATTCTGTCGCAATCAGGAGAGTGAAAGCTACCAGAGTTTTGTGCACGCATGGAGCACCGTGTTCCGGTACAGGAACGCCTTTAGCGGATATACTCAGCATCGATTATTGGTGGTTGTCAGGCGAGTGGAACGTACCCATGGACAGCGTATTAATCAAACGAAGCATCACGTACCTAGTTTAAAAGTTTGATAAATTCGTTGATTTGTCTCTACATTCCCTACATTTTTTAAGGTTAAGTTATCCTCGTGAGCGCCAGTAATCTCACAGCTTCATATTTTGCTAAATGGGATGTTCAGGTACCAGCGATATACTGATGGGGTAGATACACATAAATTAAGTTGATATATAATAAAAAAAAAAGCCAGTTAACCAGTTACTGGCAGTGGCCGGATTTATCAGAGCTTTTGGTCAGCACTTAACATGCAGGGCTTAAGTGCTGGTGAAGAGTGACATGATGTGAGATTAGAGCAACACCGGAATGTGGCGATGAGGGGATACGGGAGACTTCCTAGAAAACCCGCCGACCAGCGACATCGTCCGGTACGATTCCCACATGCGAGTACCCCGCCTTGAATTGAACCCTGATCGTCTTAGTGGGAGGTGAATTGTCTGACCATTCGGCCACCGTGGCTACTACAAATAATTAATCTACATGCAAGACACAGAATGATAAAAGTATTCATTATTTTATGAGGAAATATTATGCACCAAAATAAAAACAAAAATTTCAGGCAAAATGTGACCTAAAGCCAATACAGTAATAGCTATGATCGCTGCATGGTCTGAGAAAAGCAGATCTGGACCAATGCTCTAGGGTCAAACTAATTTATGACTGGAAGCGCCACTACTACAGTGGTGTAGTTTTACCATTGTAATATACCGTCTTAATACTAGTGCCCCTAGCGGCTAAGACAAGAACAAGATACTCGTAATTACATTTACCACAATTTAAAAACAGCACCTTTTTACCAGTGGCGTCAATCCGTCATCTGAAGGCAATTTTTCAACGAAATAGTCCAGATTTTATCTTACACAGCCGTGATCACTTGTTTACATTTCGGCGTCTCAACATGCAGTTTTCCGTGTGACGTCAGTTCATTGTTGTGAATTTGTGTACCCTACGTCGAAACACTCTTGTTTAGATATGAAATTGTTCCACCAGTAATTGTGTGTCAGTCTGGGATTGCATACACCACATACTTCTGGTATTCCTTATTCAAAGATTAGAGACAGTGCAGTTTGGTGATTAGAATTCTGCAAGAACATGTTTCAATGCCTTACGTGCACACCTGCAACTCTGGTTCGTGGTTATTGGCAGAATATAATAGGACAGAGGCGTGGCTCGTTTGACTGCACCAACCAGAACAATGTTACCGCGACACCACATGCCCGTGAATTGCGCGTAGTACCCCGAGAGGCGGAAACTCAAAAACTTCCAGTCACTGGCCAAGAAGCAGAGAAACATATGTTCACATAAGTTAATGAAACATATTGTTGCATAATTCTTTTCACCAAAAATCACAGGCTCTACCAAAGATCTAATGAATTATGTCAGCGAACGGGAAATGCCAACTTCCTAGACCACTTTGGTCAATCCATCGCCCTCTAAACGTCACTTGAAGTAGGCATACCTACCACAGCATGGCGGATAGTAAAGAAGTTTTCACAGATATTACAGTGCGTATTTTCAGACGTACTCTATTTGGAAAGGTTTGTTTTCATTTATTACATTTAACATCCTCCGTAAAAATTACTGCTTTTATTTTAACATCATCTATTTGTAGGCTGTCGTCTAATGGTTTAACGTTCCACACTTGGTACAATCTGAGTGTTGAACTGACATTTTGGCGTTCTTCATCAAGATAAACCATAGCATACTTGTTTACTGCACGTTATCATTGCCAGTAACTGGTTTACGGACGTTAAAGTATTTATTTTATGAGATATAAGGCTATTTGTATGCTTAGTTACCCACTGTAATGTGTTATAATTTCTACCCGAGAAACGTGTTCGTAGCAGTGGTGAAACACTAACTTATCAACGGTTATGCGTAACAGAGTCAGGCATCACTACTTACAGTTCCACGTTAGATAACATTTAGATTACAGTAGATAGGTTATGGGGCTTCTGGGACAGCGGGTTGCGGGTGAGGAGCTGAGGAGCCGCGGCCGCCATCTTGTTTCCGGCCGCCATCTTGTTTCCGGCGGCCATCTTGTTTCCGGCGGCCATCTTGTTTCCGGTCGCCATCTTGGATTACGTCACTTTCAAAATTTTCCCAAATTTCCCAAAATTAAAAAAAAATTT
>PNEQ01084262.1:44787-120705 GCA_003012365.1 Medauroidea extradentata | reverse complement strand
GCGGTCCTTAAGTTTCCATTCTCATTGGTTAGAATGTGAAAGTACAAGATTACTCCTAGCTGTTAGAAAGCATTTACACCATTCGTCAGGAAACCAATACTGAGGGGGAGCAACTGACCCATTGTTGGCTGCTGTACATACCTGGGTGTGGTTTAAAAGCTTACGGTCACTTGTCGCTACGGCCACTTGACGTACCACCCTTCCCATCGTAATCCTTCTGCTGAAGACATCTCGCATGCGAGAAAGGTGTTTGTTTGATATTTGAACATCACGATTATTTTGGAAGTACATCATTGCCGAATTTTTTATTCTCTATACAAACTTCCGTCGTTTATATATCGAGAAAACAGAGAATTGTTTGAACGTCTTATTTTGACAAATGTGCATAACATTTGTTATTAATATTGTTGTGAAATAAATATATAACCATTTCGTGCACAGTATGACAGAAACTGATCTCCAGTATATGAAGTTGAAAACAAATTTTACAACGAGTGTTTTATTTACAGTAATCAAACTAAATAGATTTTCTCATTTTTTTTTCTGAGTGACTACCAAGTTATATTTCCCTTTAGATTGTGGGGTAAACGGTTATGGTTAATGGTGAATGTACATTATCAAGTTGGAAACTATACGGAATGTTTCTGAAATACTTCTATAAACTTGGAGGGTGTGCTGTTAACATCAAAACAAGAAAAATAATTCCTTGTAAACATAGTTCCATAAATCCTTAGTTTTTGAGTTATTCGAGAATGTTCAATTCAGTGTCTTGCAAAGTAACCAGTAGTGAAAGTAATGTTGTTAGACAAATAATGATGTTTTGGTTACAGGTACACTGGTGCCATCATTTGTATCCTCTATGGCGGAAGCAGGAATATTTGATAGGCTGCGTGTGCGTGTGCGTGAGGAAGCAAAGGGATGTAATTTCGAACATGCACTGTGAGTTTTTGATATTAAACATCGGTGAACCTGTCAAAACTCATTGTAAATATTCGAAATTACAAATTCTTGCTCCCACACACATGTATACCACACGTCGTATCATGCACTATCGCACCCTGTCAAATACTCCTACATCCTCCATAGAGGATACAAATGAAGCCATCGCATCAGCACACTTGTATCCGTAACATCATCAGTGTATCCAACAACATTACTTTTACTGCCGATTACCTTGCAACACATTGACTTTATCTTTATTAATAATTTTAAAAACTAAGGATTTTCTGACAAATGTTTGCAATTGACTTCTTTCTATATGTTTTGCTGTAAGGGGCCCACCCTTCAAGTATGTAAAATATTTCGATACATTCTATATATACACAAGCGTGTGCCTTACGCTGTAAAGTGGACGCTTTTAAAACTATGTTTACTTTCCTTTAGCCAGTTTTTATCTTTCATCCTCTGGCAATAGGAAATATAGCAGTAAAATTAATAAACAATAACATATTAACCATACTCGAAAGTCAATATCTTAGCCACAGAAAAATATTCCTTTAAAGCATTATTCTTGACACGGAGTCCATAAAATTTTCTAAAACTACCGTGAAGTTTGAGACAAAACAAAACATTTTAGGTACCAAACTATGTTTGGATGTATTTACTAAATACCAAATCCGTTCTTTAGAAAACAGACCATTTTAATAAGTCTTTTGAAAGTTCCAAATTGTTATGCTTTTTTTGGAAAGTCCTTACAGCAGTTGTTCGCGAACATAATAACTGTGGACGCCACAGCTTACAATCGAGAAACTTCGACGGAAGATGTTTGAATTTTACAAGACAGCGGGAAAGTTTGCTTCATGAAGTTCTTATGAACAATCTCTTCCTCTCATCTTATCAACCCAGCCCACGCACTTCCTTGTTTGCTTTCATGTAATTTCCACTACCAACTTTGAAGAGAAGGCCTGACAGACGGTAATTTCGTTTGTATTGATGTCTCTCGTGCAATGTTGGAATCACAGACCTGTTTCAAATCATTTCTATACGTAAATATAAGTGTCCCACATCAACTAACAGTCCAAACTGCTGGGCATAGAATCGTTTCAATTTAAGAGTGGTTTCCCCTCGGAGTGTAGTCACCCTACTATGAACTGGTTTTTGGGAATTCTACCTCTAAGAAGGTGGGAAGGGGTGAGATGTGTTTTCGATGAATCGTCGATGGAACTACAATTGGGCGGGCTATCGTGATTTTTGGAACATCAATAAAACTGTCTGAAAGCGATTTGTCCGGAGTTAACATTTTGCGATTCTATACATTTTAAATGTGATACAATATCTTCAGGCATGGGTATATTACAGATAAGAGAAAAATTATGTTTTTCTAATCTCTGGGTTACGTAAGTTAAGGCCCTGTCACACTGCCAAATTTTTCCTTCCTATCGCTACAAATAAAGTTGGTCAAATAATGTTGGATGGTAGTAACGTCACAAAAACGTCATTGTTGCGGCCAAATGTGTTGGAGGAAATTATATGACTTTCATTTTCATCCAATATTTGCGAATTGGACGAGTTCAAACATTTCTTGGAGGTTGGATGGCTCTTCCAATTACAATCACGCCCTTTGTAAACGGAAATATCATAACCTTAATTCATGGACCATGTTAAGTGTATCGAAAATATCACTGTAGCGTTAGATAAAGAAAAATAAATCCAATTTACTTTAAATTAATCAACGAGCAGCGCTGTTTACTTTATTAATAGCATACTTATATTTGAAACGTAGGCCTACTGAGTCCGTGCATTTGTGAGTAAAATACATAAAACTATAAATAAAAAATAGAAAAATTACACTTAACTGTTTTTTCGTAAAGTTTTCCAGCCATAATCAAGTTATTTTATTATTTTTACATACTGATTGCTCTTAAATGAAAATAATGTGTATGAAACGTTTAATTTATTCTAAAAAACAACCTAACCTATAGGTTACGAGCTCCAACAAAATTTGACAGTGCGACATGTCTTCAAATATTTGATAGTAACCCGACAAATTTATCTGACGGAAAAATTTGTCGATTACATTTCGTCAAATATTCGCCTTCCAACTTTATTGTAAAATATAGTTGGATACAAAAATTTGACAGTGTTACAGGGCCTTTAGGTATTTTATTTGAAGCATGTACACAGAGTAAGTAATGCATACATTTTTCTGTGGCATAGGACTGCGAGAGGAATTTCAAGTCTACCAACCAAAGAGTATGTAAGAAGACATAACGTGGCATGCTACAACTATTGCACGCGAGCAAAACTACGGGCGGAGAGCAAGTCTCATAAATTAAACTAGTTTTGTATAGCAATATTCATCCGAAGTTTTGTGTCATTAAGACTTGTGCTACTTTTAGAGACGTTCGTTCGTCATATCATACATAAAATCCGGTGTTCTATATTATGTCAATCTTCCTTATCAGTTGAAAGCTGCAAGACTTCATTTCGGCTACCGGTAATACTTATTTAAATTTTCAATTCGTTCTATAAAAAATAATAACAACGACAGCGGAAAGCTCGTGTCCTGAAATGTTTCAAAAATATTGTCACGGGTTACTGCCGTAGTGGAACATGTTTATGGACAATGGCGTTGAAATTTACTCACATATGACTGACCGGCGCCACTGGCACTCTGGTGTTATTTAACATTGCGTTAAACGGAACAACGAATAGCGAGTTCTTTTCGCAGCTGTTAGTACGAGGCTATATTGCATTGTTAAAACGACACTTCATTACTAGTGGCGCTTTCAGTCATAAAGGGGTCAACTCACTAGCATTCAGGCGTGGGAAACTGAGATAGACGAGGTTGGGAACTGATTGCTTCGACACCAGCTGGAATGGGGATAGCACCAACACCATCTTTCCTGATAATTTGGAAACAATTTTAATATAGTCGGTCACCATTTTTCGTCGAGCAGTTTAGAGGTTATAGGCTGCCTGTTATGGTTTGCGCAAAGATGTTTTTTAAAATTTATGTGTCTCTAAATGGTTCGTTTAGGTGTGTGTATTGATAAAGACTTGTAGCTAGATAAATTGTTCGTGATTATATACTGTAGCTTGCTTGTGTATTAAAGAGTGGAAAACATGTTTGTTCTTATTTCATACCGACGTTCGACCAATGCTTGATTGGAAAGGGTTAATTCCAATGAATTTTCTATGTGTATTAGAATGTAGCAATTTTACTTCGTTATTAGGGTTTTCTTCAATTTAATTTTTTGATAAACATAGTCGATAGAAATTTAATCCAATTTATCGATCAAAGAATCGGTTATGTTAAGCACTTGGCACAAACAAATCGAAATGGCAACTGAAGTCTTACTATGTGGCCATAAGAATTTCAAAATACCCTCGCTTATGAAGTTAGTTGGCACCCGATTGGTAGAGGCGCTGCAAACAGTGCCCAACAGTCCAACATGAGAGTTTCCGTTACATAATCCTCTTTGTTCTAGGCTAGCATTGGTAGTTAGGTTCGGTCCAGACCTGTATTTCTAAGACCCTGGTCACGGAGGTCAAGTAAGGGTTCGTTGTGGCTACGGACATGTTGCATTGTGTCATGTATTGGCGTGATTCTTGTGGAAACTTTATGCGGATCCAAATGAAAAAAAAGGGGGGGGGGGTATGGCGGCATGACCCTGCCCTCCCCTGAGATATGAAATGATAGTACAAAAATTTTATTCTTCAAAAATATCATAATTTCTTACTCCTGAAATTCATCATTTAGCTTCAAAAACTCTTAAAATAGCACCATTTGGCACCTTAGTATCCATAATTTTCTGGCGGCCCTCCCCCGGGCCCACAACTTTGACTTCGGGTATAATATAAATACTTTCTAAGGCATTGCCCCGCCTAAACTCATCGCTAGATCCATCACTGGGCGCGAAGGTTTAATCGAGCCCGGGTACATAACATTTCTGTGTTATATTTTGGCAAATCAATTTTAGGTCTTCTTCATTTTGTTCACTATTTACTGGCTTTGTGAATTGAATTTATCTTTCGCGGTTGGAGTTTGTTGAAATGAGTCTTTACCTCCGAGTGTGTACGTCCCTAGTCGCAGCCATGATAATACCTACAAGCAAAAATTTGGAAACATTTAACAGTCACGTAAAATTGCATATTGCGAGAATCTCGAGAGGCCACTACTTATATTTAATAAAAACATGGCCCATTATATTTTTGTGCGAAGTGTAAGACTTAAATCAGTATTTTATTAATTATTTAATATGCATGAACTGCCTACTAGATCAGTGTTATCTTATTTATATTTATATTTTCTGTAAAATAGCAGTTTTCAAAGTCACGAAATGATCTGACGAGGGTGGCGGAAAGTAAAAGATTCGTACAAAATCGCATCTAAGCCAGTAATAAATGTTATAATAAGTCGAATCCTTAGTTCCTCTGTTTTGAGTTTGGGGCCTATATTCGATGCGGAAATCCAGCTAATTTTGTTGAAATTTGAATTATATGACTTTTAAACCCAATGTTTTTAAGTTGATCTTTGCAGCATGTCTGTTGCGAGAGGATTCAGCTATATGCATGTGTTTTCTACACACTTTGTTTATAATGCAAACTCTTGAAATTATTTTAACATATCCCGTGAATCGTCATTACTCAGAGTTTAATAGCAAACATAGTATGAATGTCTGAGGTCAGGGTACAGCAGAAGGTTGCGAATAAACAAATGGCAAGTTTTCCGTGTACTATGATCCCAGTCTAACTTCAGAATATGCTTTTGAATGATTTTAGTATTTAGGCCTACTTGAAAAGTATATACCAATATCAGCCAACATTAATATCAGGCACCAAAATTTTGTTTACTTTACTTTTAGATGCTTTGACATAAACCTCCACAGACCTTTATCATGTACCACACAATTATTTATTAATGCCGTAAAATATGTAATAGCGCTCTTACTCGGTCACACTTATTTGTTGACATTCACAAACATTTAATTTGGTAGTAAAAACATTATATTATTGCTGTAATGGCTACAAAATTAACTTTGTACAGTTTAATTACTTTGTTTTCAATTTTAAAAAAAACTAGTTCCATTTTTACTTTGCTTGGTGTCACATTTTTGTTCAGCATTTTGGATCTAAAAGTGGATTTTATTCTTTATTCTGCTAATTTTACATTATTTAAATCCTGATATCTTTACTCTTGTACTTTTTTATTATATTACTTTATTTTATTGTTCTCTGGCTTACGAGTTTGGTTTACCCTAATTTAAACACGTTTTCTTACCTATTAATTTCTACACCTATTCATATCTCGGGTACCATTAGTAAACCGGGTACCGCTGTCCTCCTTTAATTATACTACTTAAAAATAGTAACTGCAAATATTTTATTTTCAAAATTTTAATTGTCTTTGAAAATATTAGACACATCAACAGAAAATCTGTAGGCTTTCTTCCAACAAAATTACATGCTGTGCACTGACAATACACCCGAGGCCAAAGACTTGCATACGGAAGAAGACCTGATGCAAAAGAAATTACGAATGTAAACCTGCTTGTTAGAACTAAAATTGCTTGAGAAATATGTACACATCGGGAACTTCCTAGCCACAGAATTATGTATTATTTATCTACAATACGCATAGGTTTAAGGCTGCAGCACTTTTTACTGGAAATATTCGTAGCACCGAACTCTATTTTTTCGAGTTCAAATACTCGAAACATTTTTTTACTTATGTATCCGTTGATATCAAAAACGTTTTTGGTATTATATTTTAAAAATGTAGTATATGAATGAAAGAAAAAATGTTTGTTTGTTTGTTACTGAGTAAAAATGGTTTTATGTTAGAGCTTTTATTATTTGTATTATTATTGGTAATGAGGTACTGTATATAAGTACGATGAAATTCTTATTGCCTTTTATGCGGAGTATGCCACTCAAAAGAAGATTTTTTGCCACATATTTCACTTTCATTGCTGCACTTAGTCAGCACACAGTTTAAAACGTCACAATAACGATCCCCAGCAGCGTGGTAGCCCTTCTGTAAATCACTGACTCGTCGAAGATTCCACTACGCACTGCTAAACTTTTAGCTGACGAACTCTCTTTCAGATTCCACCAGTATGTTACAAACGAGGCACTTCAGCAGTCCCCCCAGGGGCGAGATGGGGTTTCTCACGTCTTCAGACATGGTAGGAACGCCCTCTGCAGTAGGCGTTCCCGATCGCTCTTCTCACCCTGTACCACCTCCACCTCCTTTCTGTAGCCTTTCTCTCATTCCCACAAACCATGGCATTCTTGGAAGTAGTTTGGATGCAAATCATGTAACTTGATAACATGAACTACAACTCTTTCTGCGGGGAATAAAAATTTATCTCGTGCAGAACACCTAATGAGAGCGAAAAAAGGCAAAGTGTTTAGTAGTTTGATGAGTAGCTAGATAAAAAAACGTCATCGCACAAAGTTAAAGAAATTGAAGAATGCTTATAACAGCTATGGCAAGTTGGAACAGGAAACATGAAGCTTTGCCTGATAGTTTCCGTAACATATTACAAGGTGATTAACAAATATAAGTGAACAAATATTATGTCTTTATTGCAGAAATATATTATTTTACTTACACTATACTCTGGTTTACTTATAAAAAAGTTGTCTCGATTCGGTTAAGTTGACTCTGTCTTTGAAATTCTTGAAATGGTGTCCAAAATATAATCACATGTTAAAATAAGTTAGTTATTTCAAAACAACGGTAGGTCTAGTACATAAATCAGTAAAAAATCAGCTACTCAACATAAAAAAAAGCATGAATTCTAAAAAAAAAATAGTGAAGGCTGAAATCAGGAAACATGTTGCAACAGAAATTCAGAAAAATTTAGGAAATGTAAATTTACCAGAAAATTTTATAAATAATATCGAAGTCTTACGTCCCACTTCCCTGGAGTTTAGCATTTTTTAAGTTCGTTCAATATTACTATACGTAGTCAGCTATACTAAGGTTACTATCCGTAACTTCATTACACTCAAATTAAGGAAGGAAACATACGCAAGTAGAAAGTCAACGAGAATAATACAATTAGGTCTACTTTAAATTATATGTGCGGTGAAAATACATGTTTAGTAAAAGAAAGAAAGCATTGGAGACATTTCATTGTGATGCTAGTAATTGTCAATTATTCATTGACCAATCACGCTAGTGTAAGCTTAAAGAGTTCTTTGAACTCACTTTTATAAAATTTCCCTCCATTTGTACCACATATTGTATCGTTTCGACCGCAAGCACTGGCTGCCTGATTTAGTACAACTTGAATTTTTCTGTGGGGTCTCGTTTTCCTATTGACTACTTTGTAGTCGTAGAGGATTCAACCTTTTGATCGTAAACTAATGATACTATTGTTTTGTTATTGTTATTGTAATCTTAGTAATTATGATTATGGGTCTTGCTTTTCATATACAGGAACGTACCAATGATCTGTCTATAGTAATTTGGTCCGTCTAGTTTCCTAGTCAGTTATTGACTTTAGAGCTGATATAACCAAAATCTTGAAGGTAAGAACAGTCAGGAGATGGCTTGTTGTAACGTAGTTAAAGCCGATTTTTTGGGCGTCATCTTATGGCGCTAAAGCCTTTTTAAGGTTACGAACACAGTTTTTATTCACCGTTAAATACTGGAACCATATCACATTTTAATGAAAATAAGCTTCCTAACTAATAATACGTATAAGCTACTTATTTACTTGGACCAGGGGCTTAGTTACAAAGTAATCACACTGCGATAGGTGGTCGCCATAATGTAACGCCCAAAAATTGGCTTCACAAATCTCCCAGACATATCTATAGGCAAGACCACCCTCTAACCATAATATCTACTGCAAAACTTAGCTAAGAACAAAGGTTTGCAATCAGACTAGAGCACCAAATGTCTGTTTGCCAACTGAGCAGGAATAATTTTAGCAAATCTTAGCTTGCTCTTCGGTGCGGTGTACCTAATTTTCTCGTTGAATACCGCAAATGGTTTAGGGATGTATCACACCTCACATCGAAATTCTCACTGTAATCTGACGCCCAGTTTCACCTGTATTCCAGCAATCCAAAATTTATTTTAAAACGCCATCTTGATTTCGCCCTGATTGTTCTCTTAACGCTGCAATTTGAGAGTATGCAAACACGCCGAGTTAATTACCAATTCGTGTTCTATGTCTAGCTTTTCTCCTTCAAGTACAGTTATTTCTCGCTGGAGAGTAGTGTCTGGTCCACGGTCGTAGAAGAACAGGTCTGGACGCTCGCCTGGAAACTTGACCCCTTTGTTGTTTGGCTGCAGTTCACCAAGTTTCCAAGAATGTTGTGCTTTATTGGCGCTGCAGTCAGGGCGGTCGGGTTCAAACTGCGTCCACTTCTCTCCCACGTTTTTCAAAAAGTATTTTTTATCAATTTTTGAAATACATCCTTCGCTCACAATCGTAAAGCATGGCTCCAGCAATCTTTATTTACTTTATAATGTAAACACTGGAAAGAAAGTGAGCGGAGTTTGAGCTCGACCGCCCTAACTGCAGCACTAATAAAGCACAGCATCCTCGGTAACTTGGTGAACTGCAGCCAAACAACAAGGGGGTGAAGAAAAATACATTGGTAGTTAGGCGAGTGTCCAGACCTGTACTTCTACGACCGTGGTCTGGCCTGAACACATAGTAAATACTGCCAGTCATTGGTTTGCACAATAACTTGGATTGCTTGAGACACAGTAAATATTTAGTATATTAATTAAATATTTTAAAGTAGGCTTATTAACGTGACGATTCTCGGCTCTACATCATATAACAGATAACTCTTTCAGAAGCTACATGAACGACATTTTTAACCGTTACTATTGTACTAGAGTCGTGTTCCAATCCGCTGACAGACCGACCACGTGACCAGTTTTATGAACTAACAATTTCGGGATTTAGGGTTGAAGTACAGTAGCACACTAAATACCCAAATTGCTACGTAAATTTTCTGCTGGTGTTTATTTAAGTATTATTATTCCGTAGGCCTATTTCAACTGAAACAAATAATTATTATCTACGACACGCATCATATAACGAAAGAATAGAACATCGCAATTTAATTTTTTAAATATATATATATATATATTTATTTATTTATTTCGTACGATGTCATAATATTTGGGTGTCACATTATGGCGCTGAGGCTTCTTGTGGTTATTTACATTTGTGTTTATTCTCCTTTAAATGATTTAAACATCTCGGATGTTTATGTAAATTCACTATGTATCTAATAACATTGGTTAACTACTTATTTACTGGAAACAAGGGCTTGATTACGACGTATCATATAACACTAAGTTTATGAACAACACTGTTAAAAATGTCCGTAAATCTACGGGCAATTTTACGGAAACGTCTGTTTAATTAACAGAAACGTTATTTTGTAACACAGTTATACGTAATTATGTTCCATTAATTAAACACATGAAAAACTACGAGAAGGAACTAAATAAATAACCAAACGCACTTATACGCCCGCATCCTAAAGAAGTCACATAAATATACGAGTTTCCATAAGTGGAGCTAGTTGCCTTCCGTAAATTAACGGACACTTCTGGAGAATTTTTTACCAGCATTTCTCCGTAAAACAATGAAAATTATTTTCAACAGTGCCACCAAATGTTTGTGAGAGTCTTTAGCAACTGTCGTTTGGTACTCCTTAGTAACATACCAAAAATTCGACCAGCATTCAGTACCACTTGAAATACTCTCATGTACACCGTTATAAATTTTAACGGAAATGTACCGTTAATATACGGAAATAGTGTTCGTAAAAGTAAAATACGGAAATGTCTGTATTAAATATACAGTACGGAATCATACGTAATATGTTCGTAAGTCTGCTGCGGACACTTACACGAAAAAATCGAAAACTTATAAGTTACACAGACGTAAATATTACGATTATATTTTAATAACATCACCGGTAAATCTGCAAATCTGTATAAATGCAATTGTAGCATTATATACATGTAAATATGGCTCAGTTCCGTGTGACGAAACTGTTTTACGGAAACTTCTGCTCGATTAAGAACTAAGTTTCCGTAAATTCACTGAGGTATCTGGAGAATTTTTTACCGGAAATTCCGTAAATCGACGGAGAAAATTTTTTACAGTGAATTGGTCGTCATGCTGTGTCATCCAAAAAAAAAGGCCGCTTTATGTACGTCCCATACATTTCCATAAGCACGGCCACCCCCTAATCCTTAATTACATCGTGTTGACTTAATATATATGGTGTAGCTACTCCAGCGTTATGTTAGTGTAGACACATAACAAGGAGGGTAGTGTAGATCACGGTCTAAAGGAGAAAAAGAGGTCTTGACACTGCGTATGCTCTCCAGCAAGAGAAAGTGACTGCCTTTTTGTCGCCGAGAGTTAGTAGTAATCTGGTAGAATATTTGTCTTGTTTACGTTTGGCGGTGTTTGTTTACAATTATTTATATAAAATTATAGAAGATATGTGTTTCGTGTCCATAAATGCATTGGCATGTGTGGAACTGTTTATATAAGACGTATGAAGAAAAATATTGCTTACTATTGTTTCAGTAAACACATTCGAACAAAATCTATTATTTCCTGTTCTACAAAGTTTTAGAATCTTTGCAATGTGTGTCTGCATGTAAAAGATTGGAAAACTAAGTTTTATGGGTGAAAAAAAAACTGTGTTCCAGTACAAAATTACATTTATATTTTATTCTTCTATATAATACACGCAATGCCGATAACAACTTCACATTTTAAGCTAAGCCAAGTACAAAATAAGACAAATCTTCCACTAAATTACTACTAGCGCTTGGCGACAAAAAGGGAGTCACATTTTATTCCTCAGTGTCAAGACCTCTACCTTCATAGACCGTGGTGTAAATGCACTATGTCGAATGTTTTTAACGCCAGGGGCTGTGTTCTTTTGTAACGTCTTTGGTGTGAAAAGTGTGTTATTTAGTAGCCTTCAAAGCGAGAACCTCTATGACGGTAACAAAATTACTCAATAGTTTTATTTCGTATTTATTTTGGTATTTCATCATGTGTTAAATATATTGCTAAACCACTTGCAAACCTTTTTTCTAATAATGTGAAATAATAGTTAAGAAACAAAAATTCAAGCCCTAAAAGTATTTTTGATATACATATGGGCAAGAGAAAAAAAGGAAATATCAGTAAGTAAGCATAACTAACCTTTTAGTAGCAATTACAGAGTAACATTTAATTATTTAAAATAAATGTTACTTTTTATTGTTGGTTGTCAAAACCAACGAATGTATTGTGTCAGCTATGTTATTAGTATCTGAGTGTTATAAATATGCATGTTTTCCCATCGAGGAGTTACTAAAGTTAAATGAAACAAGAAAATCATCCACACTGAAGTGAAAGTGCGAAAATACAAACCAAACATATCCATATGATATACTTAGTTTGCGTAGCTTAAGGCGGCCGCCTACCTCACGCTTCAAATGCGTTGAAGCGTGTTCGTAAACAGTTTTTTTCTACGAAAATATTCCACGTGTGCTCATTGTGCCAAAGTACGAAAAGAAAACAAACTTCAGACAAGGTCGAAACCTCATTAAAAAGCCGCGCTCATTAAAAACACTGTTTCTAAGCCCTCCGACATGGCTAAAAAACGGCCTTTTCAGACTTCCGTACTTCAAAACGTACTAACCGGACGTATGTGAAACTCATATTGCGACCTGCGTTGAAGACTTGTTACAGACTTTCCACCAATAAAATTATGTGGCTACCGCTTATTGTCCCATATTAAAAACCGCTCGGCGGGAACCTTGCACGCTAGTTCAGCGCTTGGCTCGTTGAGGCGACGTGGCCTTCGATGCGCGCTTCAAGGTCGACCTTACTACTCCGTCGCATTTGAGCCTTTCACGCGTGGGTAGACGGCACCCTTTAAATGCTTTCTTGCATCTTTAATAACCTGCTTATCGATTCGGTGTTAACAGAAATATTTGTGACATTTTAAGCATACCCGTAAATGTAAATGAAATATGAAATCCTACGGTGTGCATTTAGTAAATTGAAATTACAAGTTAAGACTGAAATTAAAAATTAAAGAAAAAAACCGACTCACGTGATGCTAAATTTCAAATCGATCACACCAGTATAATTGCTCACATTCATAGAAAAGAGGTGATGATTTTTAAACGACTGAACAGATTTCTTTGAATCGAGGCTAAGAACACTCTCGATAAAGTCACCTTTCAAACAAAAAAATACAATATCAAAATCGGTTCATTCGTTTAGGAGCTACGATGCCACAGACAGACACACAGATACACAGACAGACACGTCAAACTTATAACACCCCTATTTTTGCATCGGGGGTTAAAAACTAACTTAAAATTATGTAGTAGCTTCAACCTGTGTTAAGACGAAACGTTTTAATAACGTACAGTAGCATAACCACTGCAAAACTGAAACTGTGGGAGATGAAAATTTTTTCTCCATTGTTCCAAAAAGTTCGTGTGTGTGTGTGTGTGTGTATATATATATATAAAATTCAAATTGCTAAGTAGTTCAAAAGTTATTATATCTTAATATTTATTTGTGTAATCAGATATATTTATATTATTTAAATATATAGCTAGCTTATGTACGTAGAAACATACGTCCTATGATTTTAGAGAAACGAATTATTTTTGTAACAAAACAAACTTTGTACTGCAACAAGCCTTAACATTCACCACTACAAAGCAACTAATGAGATATTGAGAAATCTCGTTTCAAGCAGACAAATGTTCTGTTGGTTGAGAACGGCTCTGGTTTTCTTTCTGAATGAAATGACGTGGTGGTTCCCAACTGTCAGGTAAATTATTATATAGACCATAAGTTAATTTACACTAAGGTGAATCAAAAGAAAACATTTCCAAACACACATATTCAATAAGGCCCGGGTTTTATTCCCAGATCCAGCTGTCGTGAATTCGGTGCCCAATAGTTTCTCGAAATAGCTTCTGACGCATGTTGCGACTGTTTTTTTTTTACATAGACCCTGCCCTATTCCTTTTATAATTTGCAAAGTTGTATATTTCTGTGTCACCGTCTCCAATGATCTTACTGTGGACGAGATACAAATCTCAAATAAAATTTTAAAAACATTCCCAAGCATAATGAACTCTCACTGCAAACTCAGTATGTATGGTAGGTTTTAGGATTTAAGACTCTAAACAATTACCGGTAGCGCCCCTGATACTTTCGTCTCCAAAAATCCCCACTCTAGTGCTTTGAAGCAGGACAGGATCTACAGATTTTCCTTTGGGGGGGAAATGCTTTTTATTGCCCCACACCAAATTGTTCACACATTTTAAGAACAATATTAATTCGAACCTGCGGGATTTTCCACCCTTCAAACTGCCGCTCGGGGCGCGTACCCCTTTTGCTCCCCCCCTTAGATTTGGCCCTGCTTAGAAGTGATGTGTTACTTAGTAATCGACATTTACGCCAGCTCAATTGCTCGTAGGCTAGAATTAGTAATGCGGTGTTCAATCCATTGATTGAATTTGACGTGCGTCAGATGAATGTGAGACTGTAATAAATATTTAAGGCCAGGGTAAGTTTCATGTTCGAGTTGGTGATAAAATTCGTGTCTGACGAATTTAAAACTGCTATAATCCCCCCCCCCCACTCCACAAATATAAAGTCTCTTCTGGATCCACATAGTCCTGAGACCCAATCTAAAATTTGGTCCTTCAGTTAGGCCTATATTCTGGGGTCCACTTAAGTGAGATGGCGAACAATTGCAGCATGGAGTGTGGTTCATCTTTACGGCTTTCAAATAATTTATTTTTTATTTCAGCCTACACTTTGGCCATTAAACAGCTATAAACAATGACACTAATGAATAACGTTACGTGATGATAGGCACGTGACGTTCTGTAGAATTTATCGGGCTTCGGTAAGCCTTGGCAGGAATGAGATTTCTCGAGGAAACCTCAAGGTGAACACTACAGACGAATGTACTCATTTGTGGTCATGAGTGCAGGAATACCAGACCAGGTGTCTACTATCTCTATCGGCTGTCATTCCTTGACGAACCGGTGAATGTCAAAGATAAATTACAGAACCGGAAACTTCGCGGGTTCGTCGACCAGCCGTATGTGTACACTCTGTCTTTAGCTACTTGTTCTTTGGCTGCTGCTCCTGTGAATAACTCTTAGAGTAAATATAGGGTAGAGGGAGTATCCTCTATACATCTGCGTACGAAATTGTGTGTTCAACATGTCACGTGACTTTAGTGAAATATGCGCGGAAGATTTGAAATAATATTGAGAGAGAAGATAATAAATGCTTAGTAATCACATCTATGTTGGGTTATTTTGGTCCCTTTTGAATATATTATCTAAGGAGAACATACTACCATACTATCGCATAATATAATTGCGTAGAAATTTCAGACAGACAAATGTAAACAATGTTTGCCACGTTACTGTTTTCCTTAACCCAGCTGTTTTTAGTAAAAAGTAAATATTAGCTACATACTTACTATAAGGTTTTGAACCGAGATCTTGGTGACACCGCATGACTAAATATATATTCTGGAAGGTACGTTATGAGTTTCAAACAACACGACGGCATTTTTACGCAGATAAAACATAAATAAACGACACCAAACTCTCGAGACCATGTTGGACACACATTTGTAACGTCATGTTACCTCTACTATATATTACCTCTATAGAATAACTAGTTATACAAATAACAAGTTAGCATCGGACTCGGTGAGTGTTTTCATTCAGATCTGCTGTTGGTTCACAATCCTCAAGGAAAAGTTTCAGTAACAATGACACAAAAGCGAAAGAAGTGAACGTGTATATGAGTTTGAAATCAGACATATTGTCAAATGATTTCGTGATATTTCCTGGCCTCATATTATCATTACAGGAATTACCGAGCTAGTTGTACCAAAGGCAAGACACTTACCTTGCATTCGGGAGGTCTCTCATTCGATCCCAGGCTGCGGCCTTCATAATTTTGATTTTGCAGGGTTTTCTTAAGACTCTCTAGACGAATACTTGAAACGGGCCGGGGTGGCCGGGTGGTCAGACAACTCGCCTCCCCACCAAAGTGATCCAGGTTCAATTCCCGACGGGGTCGGGTCCCGGATTTTCGTATGTGGCAATCTCATACGATGCCGTTGGTCGGCGGGGTTTCTCGGGGATCTCCCGTTCCCCCGCCACTTCATTCCGGCGCTGCTCCATACTCACATCACGTCACCCCTCACCAAGACCTCTCACTCACTCACGAATACTTGGTGGTTCCTCAAAATAGGCTCTGGTCAACAACCGCCCCTCTTCACTGCGTACCTGTACAAAGGCATTGTGCTGTTTTACAGCATATAAACAAGAAATAAATGGTTAGCACGGGTTTTGTTCCCTCTCGTACATAATAACGTTCTGGGTGCGCCAATGAGGAATCTGCAGAAGTCTTGAATTTCTCCGCCATTTACGCTATTAGATATATGAATATAATATGGAGTGGGTAGCCGAGAGGTATTGAACCCCGTGTGCAGTCTTATGACTGGGTGTCTAGGAATCTGCTTGCTCCTAGAGGATGACATGGAATGAGACCTTTCAATGGAAAGACCCTGTAATGAGGAGGGTGGGGGAAACAGGAGTGCCCCGAAAAAAAACCTCCTACCAACGCCATCTTCCGGCACGATCTCCACGTGCCGACCCAGGCACGTTGGTGTGAGGTTAGTTATCTGACCACTACACTACCACGGCCTCTTGCTCTGTTAGAGAGAGAAACTAGAGGAGTTTGTTCCACAGCATGGCAACCAGTGAAGAGACACGACGGACCGGCACCTGACAAGTGGATGCATGATATCGTGCTGACCGTCTACGACAATCTGATGCGAAACATGGACGCAGTCAGAACGGCGGCCCAGCAGAAGTCGGACGTGTCTGCTGGCGATGACAAGATCAACGTTGGCTTGCCGCAGGACCCGCGTGACGACAAAAACTCCGCCGTCCCCCTGGAGACAGCTGTGAAAGACAAGCCATCAAAACAAGTAACGTCTGCTTCATCTGGGGTCTCATTACCTTCACCTTTTACCTGTTAACACATAGTTCTGCTTTCATCTTATTATTTGCTGTTCTGCGGGAACACAATGCATTAATGAAGGTTTGTTTCCATTCCTTACGTACACATCAGCAGCTACGCTTCACGGTTATATGCAGAATGTATTATTGCACAGACGTGGTTCATTTGACTGTGCCAACATGAACAAGATTACTGCGACACCACAAGTCTCTGATTTGTGGAAAGAACCCCGAGACGCTGAGAGTTAAAAACAGCCAATCACTAGGGACCCTGATATTTCGCGAAAGAATATCGCCCCAGTTTGTTTCAGTGCCTTATGTGCACACCTGCAATTTTGCTTCATGGTCATTGGCAGCGTGTCTGTGTGAAGAGCCGTATCTCATTTGACTGAGCCAATTACAAAAATTTTCCTGCAACATCACACGTCTGTGATTTGCCGGAAGAATAGCAATGCTCGTGACAGTTAAAATATCCAATCGCTGACCATGAAGCATGCTCGTAAGGCACGGAAACAAAGTGAAGCAAAATTCATTTCGCGAAAAACAAGTGTCCCTACCAATCACTAACCATGAAGCAGAGCTGAATTTGTGCACATCAAGTATGCCTTCATGATGATATTTATTAGTTTGAAATACGAACGTAAAACATATTTAACTGGTTATTATATTTTACTCACACACACACATAGTTCACATTAAATAATTAAGTATAAGCACATTACTAACAATTTATTCGCGTTATCCATATTAACGAAATGTGCCTTTTTTATTACATGTGTTGTTGTATAATAGCGATCCGAAACCCCCCAGTGGATAGTTCGCACAACTACCGTATTATTTTTAATAGTTGTCAACTATAATATAATAGCCTACAACAAAACCTAAATCTATTTACTACCTTACCAAGTCTGGACCCTACCGGTTCAGAACACCTGTTTCCCTTCCTAAAACATCCATCATGAACGTGTTTAAATGGTATTTAAAAATAGAATTTCAATTTTGGCGAGGATCCACAGTAGAGATAATTTGTATTCTCTAGGACAAGGACCTTTATTGTGACCCAAAAATTTTTACGTTTATATTTTAGGCTTTAACAGGAAGAAGTGAAAAAAATTAGAAAAAATACGGTTGTATTTTACATTTTACCAGAGAAAAGTGAAAACAATTATAATTAAAAACCCATTAAAATAAAATACCTTTACTATAGGTCTCCAGTAGAGTTTGAAATAAAGAAAAAATTTATTCGTTTTTAAAGAGGACGACGCAGCGCTCTAAAAAAATTAATTAAATTATGAAATAAAACAAATTTATCAAGATTTTGAAAAGAAATGAACGTGCACCCAGTTTTTATTTGTTTTAATCTAATTAAAAATTTGTTTTTTAAATAAGGCAAAAATTACAAACCTGAGAGACAAAATGAAATGGCTGACGTTTGGGGTGAATTTAAATTAAATAGTAAATAAATGTGTTTTCAAACAGAGGAGTAGAGTAACTTGGTAAATGAAAATAAAATGTAATATTTGCTAAGGAAAACATTTTTTGACTAAAAATTAATATTAATATTAACAACAAGATAATGGTTAAATGTGAAAAATTTGAAAAGATTATAAAAAAAATTAAAAAAGGTCATGTAAAACTTTGAATTCACAAAGGGCTTCCCCTATGAGCTAAACATAATTCCAAACATAAATCGAAATTTACTAAAAAAAATTAAACAAAAAATTAATTTAAAACTAAACACCAAAAAGCTATTGTAAAATGTGAAGTTTGTGGAGGATTTTATAATCAATTATGAACAAACTAATAAACTACATGTAAAATTGGAAAATAAATTACAAAACTTTGATGTAATAAATTATTTTGAAATAAATGAAATAGAAACTGCAATTAATATTCAATTAACGACAAGTGTTATTAATAATAATGACAATATAGATCCAGAATATTTTCTTAATGATATAAAATAAATTTTAATAAATGAAATAAAAGAGCAACCAGAGCAATAATATTTTCAATCAATATAAAAGGGGTCCAAATAATGATGAAGAATATGACGACAAATCATTTAAAACAGGAAATAAAATTATTTCCAAAAACCAATGATCAGAAGAATATTATGAAGAAGGTAAACCAAAAATTTTAACCGAACTGGAAAAATTTGGAAGCGAAGGATTAGAATGGGTACTAAATAGAATAATCATGCTAGATTTAAGAATAAATATATATAATCCATTAAAAATATGTTATTATGTCAATTTACCAGAAAAAAATTCACAGAAAAAAGTCGTTAAAGATGTTAAAAATAATAATTAAAAATGCTTTCTACAGAATTTTTTGTTAGCAGTTCACCAGGTAAAAAGGTATCCCAAAAGGTGGGAATTATTATAAAAAATTTTAAAACTAACTTGGTGAAGCGCTTAAAGACTTATAATTCCCAATACAATTAGATAAAACTCAAATATTTGAAAAAAAAAAAAAAAAAGCTGCAAGAATTTTTATTAATGTTTAGTGATACGAAGAGAAACGGAAGAAAATGAAATTGAGTAAATATTTTATCCATTTAATATTACGAAAAATTATACCTATAGACATATTAATCTTTTATACATAAAAAAAATTAGAATAATGATAACTGTATTTGGATCATTCTAGACTAATTGGATCACAACTTTCAAAAAACAGCATATTTGTCATAGACGTTTACAATATTTTTATTCAGAAGATAAATTAAATGAACATGAAAAAGATTGTAGATAGCACGAAGACATTTGAGTAGATCTCCCAAATAAAGAAAATATTATATTTAAATTTAAGAATTATAATCATCCTTTAAAAGTACATTTTATTATGTACACCGATTTTGAAAGTTTATCAAATAATATATTAGGATGTAATCTAGAAATCAAATTTATAAAAAAAATATATATATATAAATTGATGGAGAAACATGGATATCTAACGGAAGAATACATTGATTCTGGATGATATAAATAGATACTGCGAGAAAGATACAATTTAAAATATCAACAAATTAATAATGTAGTACTAATGCTAAAATGTTTTTCTTATACAAATATTTATCAAAAACACGAACCAATAAGTTTTTATCATATATAATATAAAAATAATGATTACAAATCTCCGGTGTATTGTAAAGGAAAAAATGCATCTAGTGGTTTTGTAAAAATGTTAATTGAAGAAACGAAAAATATATAAATAATATACGAAAATATAATACCAATGTTTCCGCTAGCTAAAAAAGAAGAAATTTATTATAATTTTCATATTTGTAAAATAAACCTTCATATTGTGATTCTGTAACATATTACGATAGTTTAACTGGTAAATTTAGAGGAGCAGCCCATAATAATAGTAATTTTAATTTTAAAAACTAAATATTATTCCGGTTATTATTCACAATTTATCAGGATATGATACACGTTTATTTACAAAAGATTTTGCTAAATTTCAAAATTAAAATATAATTTATTTAATTCCAAACGTCAAAGAAAAATATATTTCTTTTACAAAACGCGTAAAAGGAAAAGTAAATTTAAGATTTATTGTGTCATTTAAGTTTACGACCTCTGGATTATAATAATTATCTAAACGTCTTCCTAAGGTACAATTTTGAGTAAATTTTAAAACATTTTTTTCAAAAGAAGTACATATATTGTTATACAAAAAAAAAGGGACTATCCATACGATTGCCTCCCTCCCTAAAAAAAAAGCTTTTTACAATAATTTAAACAAAAGTAGGCTAATATTTCCAATGAAGATAACGAATTTGCACAAAAAATTCGAAAAAATTTAATATTCAAAATTTAGATGAATATCCAGAATTATACAACAAAACTGACGTTTTAACATTAGTTTATATATTTGAAAAGGTTAGAGACCTTTTTTTTTAAACCTATAAGTTAGATCCTGCTTGGTATTTTACGGCCTCAGGATTATGTTGGGATGCGACGTTAAAATAATAGAGCTAGAATTATTAACAGACAGATATCAACAAAATATTATTGATTGATAAAGGTATTAGAGATGGAATATCCCAAAGTTGTAAGGTATTTTAGAAAGGTAATAATAAATATATACAAAATTGTAATCCTAAAATTGAACATTCATATTGAGAATATTTAGACGCAAATAATTTATACGGTTGGGCTATGAGTCGAAAGTTACCCTACGGAGGTTTCGAATGAGAAGATCACAAACTTGACGATTTAGTTAATTGGAAAGAAAAATATCTAATTTAAAAAATGGTTCAAATATTTTCTTCTTGCTGCAGAAATTAAAATACGTGACGGATAAAAACAAAAAATAATATATTGACTGTAAATAAAAATATGTATTAGGCTATGTAAATCGCAGAAGATATTTATCTTTGGGAATGCAATTTGAAAAAAAAAATACAAAGATTATTCAAATTTAAACTATCGAATTTTATGAAATCATGTATTGATATGAAAACAGAAATGACAGCAAACTCCGAAAATAGTTTTGAAAAACATTTTTAAAAATTAATGAATAATTAAGTTTTTGGAAAAACACTAAAATATTATAAATAGGCAGACATAAGATAATGTATAAATTCTGAACAAGTAGAAAAATTAATAGCAAAGCCAAATTTTAAAAATCGAACTATATTTGCCGAATCTTTTGTCGCAATACTTATGAACGAACCAAAATTATGTTTAAATAAACGTATATATGTTGGAATGACTGAAATTAGATTCATCATAAACTTAAATTTACGATTTTCATTATAATATTACAAAACCAAAATATACGTATAGTATTAAATTATTTTATATGTAAACTGATTATTTTATTTATTATATAAAAACTAACAATTATTACGACGATACAAAAAAAATTATAGGATATTTTAATACTTTATTATAAAGATAACATTTATAATACACCACAAATTAACAAAAAAGTTATTGATGAAATGAAATATTAAAATAATGGATGTATTTATTGGATTAAAATCTAAAACATATGCTAAAAATATAGCAAATTATACTAACATAAGAACAAAGGGTATAATAAAATTTAATACTTAACAATGAAATTTTGTTTAATGATTGTAAAAACTGTTAACTTAACAAATAAATATTTTCCAAATACAAATCTTATAAAAAGTAAAAACACGACTGTTTCCAATAGAATCTATTAAAAGAGCATTAAGTGCCGAACATGATAACATATTTATTCTTGAAAATAATGTTAATACATTACCTTTACGACATTATATAATTGAAAAGAAATGAAAAATAATAACAATATAATAATATAACATATAATATATTTTTAAAAAATTATTTCATATAAGATTATAAAAATATAATATTTAACTGTTTTAAAATATTATTTTATATTAGATTTTATAAAATTTCATACATAACTTTTAAATTTGTAAGTTAGTAACGTATGTAATTAATTAATTATATGTTTTTTTATACTTGTTTATTACTCATTTTCAAAAATAATTTTATTGATTTTTCAGACTTTTTTTTAATATTTAACTGTGCTAGACTATAAGTATATCATATTACATTAATTTTTTTAGAGCACTATTATAATTAAATTAATGTCTTACATCATATTTGTAATTGGGGGAGTTTATATTAGTGTATAATAATTTTATATCTGTTGCACTAGGTTTAATTGAATTATATTAACTGTTTCGCATTTCAAAATAAATTGCATTAATATCAGGAGACCTAGGTTCATTTAAATTATTTTCACTGATTCGATTTATGTTATAATTTTTGTTTCTCAATTTGGTTATTTAATTTTCTAATTTTATCATCTCTTAATTTTATTTTATCTACTCATTCGGTATAATACGTTTTAATTTTTCTTATAGTTATTTTTTGTTCAGTAATATGTTTATTGAATTTCTTCCCTTTTTGTGATTGTAAATAGTCGTTATTTATCTTTTTTTTTTTTCATTTTGTATTTTAATTCGAGAATAAATTTGATTATTGCTCATTTTCAAAAAATCTATCTTATCAACTCTTAAATTAACGTCATTATTCAAAAAAATTCATCATCACTAAACTTCTTAGCCTTATTGGCTAGCTCAATAAGTTCTTCATTTTTAGCCTTTACTTGTTCAAAAAGAGTAATTTTTATGATTTAAAAGGGAGTTTTAGACAATTTTATTGTATGTGATCTCTGAACGATTCTTGCAATGAGTTCGTATTATTAATATAAACGTTTTATTGGGCATACGCCATTGCGGGCGAACGCCTTAAATAACAGCAAAACAACATCAAGAAAGGTAAAACTTAAAAATCTAGACTAGCCGAACATGTCTGGGAAAACAGTCATAGAATACTGTGTGAAGATGCTACACCAACTAAAATTGAGGCAAACCCGACAAAAACTAAAATAAAATAATCGGCTTTATCTTCAGCAATAGTAAGGTCATCAGCCAACAAAGTATTGAACAAAAAAATGTCTGGATTCCTTTAATAAAAAAGAAACCACTTTAAATACAATCATTGAAGATTATATTTTTCCAAACACTTTGTTAGCAAAACCATATACCTGATTCACATCTCACTGCTTATAAGCCCGTTACAAGCTACGTGAACAATCAGGAGGCAACTGCACTCTCATTGGCTGAGCAACATGTAGGCATTTTCCTGTATAAGACCCTTGTTTCTCCAGATGTCAGAGTCAGTCTGCTGGAGTTCCTCATGTGCCTGAAGACGGAAACAGATACCAGTTCCCGAAACGTCGCATCTGTTGTCGTCTTGAGAAGTCTACTATATCCCGTTTTTTTTTTTTTTTTGTCTCAGTTGTGTCTCGTCTGTGTTCACATCCATTCATATCTCACGTTATATGTGTTGGCATCGTTCATCCATTTGGTGCCTTTTTCGCACACCCCATTTTTGTTGGCTTTTTATTATTTTTTCGTCTGCCTTTTTTTTTTTTGTCTCTCTCCAGTCAACTATATTCCACTTAGGAATTAATTTTGTGTTGTTTTGAATCTGTTCTCGTCCTTGTGTCGTCTTCTGGAATATAACTTAATTCCTTTCAGGAACTATCTGTGTGTTTTATGTCTGTTGACTACAGCTTACTGGCTTTTCTTCCTTTAATTTGTTTTATTGTGGGATTTTCTGCAAAACGGCAACATTTGCCCGCAATGGCGTATGTCCAAAAATATTTTTAAGCAACAACATTTACTCAAATTTTACTATTAAAATTTTCTCTTCGACAAAGCATAGGATTTATTTTTCGTAAACTGCTTGATATAAATTATAATGGATCTTTTATTGATTTGTCATGCAAAATCATTGCTAGAATATGTTAAATTTAAAGAATTCGCTTGCAATGATTCTGCATGACAAATTAATGAAAGATTCCATTATTAATTATGTCAAACAGTTTACCATGAATGTATCCTATGCTTTGTCGAAGAGAAAATTTTGATAATACAATATTAATAAATGACATGACTCAAAAACTGAAAATGCAGTAAAATTGTCTAACACTTCCCCTTAACATTACTTGTTTATTTATTTAGTTTGGCATTCATTATTACATTAAATATCTTTGGAATTATAAGGATTTTCATAAGAAGGTTTAGTATGTTTCAAATATTAATATATAGTTCGAAATAAAAAATTAAGAACAAATCACGGATATAATTAACACTCATTAAAAATATTTTTGAAAATAGTGTTTGGAAAACGCTCTGAAAGATATAATAAATGATCACCGAATTTTACGTATTTTAACCTGTTTTACATAATTGTCTGTAACTGTAATTTAAACCTATCTAATCTCTGTATTATGAAAAAAATTACATTTTGGTTCAGTTGTCACTAAATATATTTTAGCCATTCCATAATTAACTGTTAGTCGGGATACATGAATAATTCCCTCATTTGTATTATTAATTGTATCAATGTTTGAATATACCCCAGATCTTATTCCATTAACTCTAATGTAAAAACATCGCGATTTAGTAATTCCAAAATTATATTAGCTTTAATATTCGTATTTGGTAAACTTCTATTGGTAATTTAAACAAATCACTAGCGATTGAATTAAGATCAATATAATATTTTGTTTTATTAATTATATACAATTTATATTCGAGTTTGTTGAAACATTATCTAGTTAAATAATTTTTAATTGTATCTTTATCGGATAATGAAATCTTAATCTAATTTATAACTTCCTTCATTTAATTTAATTTCACATTATATTTTTCTGTTTATTTACTTTAAATACCTTCTTATTTGCTTAATATCTTGTACTTTAATAGTAAAATCATCTTCAATATTATCAATAAAGTGATAGAACGAAAACAATTTGATCGCTGTTGCTTGAGTATAGACCACCCGACCAAGGAATATTATATTAAAATTTTTCATTGAACTTTGAAAAAGAATTATATTCCTGAGTATTATTTATATTCGTTTATTATAATTGTTTTTAATGGATTATTAGTTTGTCGAACCAACCAATCATAATAATTTATCAAAAAACTGGAATAATTTATTTGTCTGCGAAATACACTGTAAAATATAATAATTTCACTTTAAAGGCTATTGGATCTACTATTAATATAGCACACCTGCAATCCTGTCCTCTTGTCCGGGCAGCAATGTATTTTCCTGTGTGGTCGACATGGGTTTCTCCTTTAACCTTCTGTCTTCTGATTACTTCTTGTTTCCTTTACTTTTTCTCCTTATGTCAATACGTCATTGCCATCATGTTATTTTCGTGACTCAAGATAATGTATTTAATATTCCAAAATATTCCAGTGCTGCCATAACACATATGGCCCGTTCGATTGGCCATGATTTTCCACTTCATTTCCGTATCTCCCGTTTCATAACGCAGTATTTCTGCAGTGGTCAACGGAGGTGTTTTCTTCGCTAAAACTGTCATTGTCTAGGAAAATGGCTCTTTTATTACAAATCAATGTGGACTATGGCTGTTATGTCAAAATCACCAATATTTGAAAGTGCGACAGCACTGAACTATGGTTCTTGTAAGGGGGAGTGTTAGACAATTTTATTGTATTTTCAGTTTTTGAGCCATAACATTTTTTCAAATTGTATTATAAAAATTTTATCTTCGACAAAACATTGGAGATATTATTGGCAAACTGCTTGACATAAATAAAAATGGAATCATTCATTAATTTGTAATGCAGAAACATTGCAAGAAAAAGTTAACCTATAAATCTCTTGCAATGATTCTGCATGACAAATTAATGAATGATTCCATTATTGTTTATGTGAAGTAGTTTACCAAGAATAGATCCTAATTTTTGTCGGAGAGAAAATTGTGAGAATACAATTTGAATAAATGGTATTGCTCAATAACTGAAACTAAAATACAACTGTCAAATACTTCCCCATGAATACTAGAAATTAGTTCAGTATAGCCACCAAAAGGCTCTTTCCCCTTGTCAAATATTTAAATGTCTCATTTTTGGAGCAAGGTGGTTTTTAAAGCCCTTCTCTTGTATTTATAACAATAAAAATTAACGATTTTGATTTTTATTGATTTTGATGCCTCAAGCCCTTATTTTTCAAGAAGTTTTTTTTATATTCTAAAATGAAGCCTATTACAGAGTATTGTTTTACTACAAATGTCCTCTAATAAAATATCTACTAGGCAAAAAAAGTTGCGTAGAATTATGATGAGTACTTCGCAAATTTATTCTCGATTGATTATTCCCTTAGAATATATATAGGGTAGAGGGAGTATCCTCTATACATCTGCGTACGAGATTGTGTGTTCAACACGTGTCACGTGACTTTAGTTAAATATGTGGGGGAATTTTGAAAATAGTATTGGGAGGCAAGATAATAATTGCTTAGAAATCACATCTATGTTGGATTATTTTGGTCCCTTATGAATATATTAGCTAATGAGAACATACTACCATATTATCGCATAGTATAATTGCGTAGAAATTTCAGAACGACAAGTGTAAACAATGTTTGCCACGTTACTGTTTTCCTTAACCCTACTGTTTTTAATAAAAAGTAAATATTAGCTACATACTTACTATAAAGTATTGAACCGTGATCTTGGTGACATCACATGACTAAATATATATTCTGAAAGGTACGCCATGAGTTTCAAACAACACGACTGCATTTTACGCCGATAAAACATAAATAAACGACACCAAACTCTCGAGACCATGTTGGACACACATTTGTGACGTCATGTTCCCTCTACTATATATTACCTCTATGATTATTCCAGTCATTCGCTTGAAATCTAACCCTTCCGTTCTCTTGTGGGAGAGGTTAAATTAGATGGTCATTACATTAAGAAATGAAACCACTTAACCACTTAATTATTTATGGTATTTAATGATATATTTTCATATTTACGCTTTGATGTTATGTAGTTAGTCGAGATCTAACAATGATTTCTTTTTAGGAAGGTTGTAATGAACGAGTTATGTACCCAAAGCACCAACATTGGGAGACTTCTAAATCAAGATCTTTCTCACCAGGAAGAGACAGTGTTCATAAGAACAAAAGTACAAAGCTTTTGTTTAAAAAGTTTTACACGTCGTTGTCAAGGCAAGACACGCGAAACAGAACACCGCAGAAGCCAGAATGCTTAGTGAATGACGATATTAATATACTTTTCTCTAGTCAGAGAATCGGTGAATCAGTCAATTCTGATAAAAACAGATTCAAAACCAAAAAATGCCCGGTTTTTTTGTCAGAGCCTCGAGCTATTTCAACAAAACAATCATTACTCGCTAGTGCATCTAGCAAAGTTGTAGATCTATCAAAAGTGGCGAGTATTCAGTCACTTATCGTTTCTCAAACCGGCCAACAGCCAAATAAGGAAAACACGCCTGGCGAGATGTTAGTTCCCAATGATAATGTTAAGATGCAGGCTGAGAAACAACTACAAGAAGGAAACATTCCAACGAAAAAAATTACCAAACAAGAGTACAATCATGTGACGGACGTTACTCCTAAGAATATTCCTTTTTATATTCCTCATTATCCAGGATTAGTACGTCTTACTGGATCACAGCAAAGTAGGTTAAACAAAGTACCAACAAGTATTCAAGCTGGGGACAGAGTTGTGAAGAGTTCTAAACCCCCGATAACAATTCCAACTAATCAGACTTTCAGCACACAAATAAATTTATCAAGTGGCGTAAATTGTGTTCCTTTAGAAAATTTAGCTCCTAACAGTCGACCAATAAATCATGTTCCAGTTCATACTTCAGAAAATGTTGACCCTAACTATCTCATATCGAGCCGAAGCCAATGGCATTCCTCCAGAGACTCAAACGCAATACATCCCAGTGAAGTTGGTGATTTTAACTACTACGTAGGACCTGTTCCATATCTAACAGTTCCAGGACATGCTGTCAACATTCCGTATTTTAGTTGTCCTACAAGTATTCGAAATATTGCTCCCGTTCTTTCAGATTCCAAGAACAACCAAAACTATCCAAAAGCAAAAGTTTGTCCATATTGTGCTTATGCCAGCCCGTATCCAATCTTTGTTTCCCCTATTTATTCTACTAGCCAACAGTGCCACGTAGCTAAACCTACCAACTCTGCAGAAGGCAGTCATCATCCCGTAGAGAGCTCCGACCATCAAAGTGAACAGAAAAATGGAGTTTATAAGAAAGAAATGCATGAGAACGCTACACAAAATACGGAAACTATTCCACAAAGATTACGTGTATATCAACATACTTCACAAAGAAACGCGGATCAACCTGCTGTATCGACTGCTAGTCATATTCCAAACCTACCTGCACGTCACGCCGCTGCACATCTTTCACCTGATGAGTCTGAGCATCTTAGCAGAAAACTTAACTTTGAAAAATCATCGCATCCCATTACCACATCAGATAAAAAAATACAAACTGATTACGTGTTTGACGAAACTGCTAAACATATATCCCAAAAAACTGCAGCAGTTGAAGACAACGGCCAGCAATCTGAGAACGTAACACACACATCTACAACTGCTACAGTCCTGCATGAACAATTGTCTGTACGCAGGTTCTTGACAAAGAGTTTTAGCGCAAGTCGAACCAAGAATATTCTCAGCCAATTGGGCTTTGGAAAGGCTATAGCAGATATATTACAAGGTGCCGTTAATCATTTACAGGTAAGTTATTATTTGGGCAGCATATAAGTTTAATGCACTTTCTTTTACTGAAGAACAACGATAGTTTTTATAAAAATATACTCGAGAAATTTTGTAGAATATAAAGTATGTCAGTTATTTTCTTTAGAATGAACTACACTTGAAATAATATGCATTTATTTTAACCATGCATTGCAAAACAACGTGGTTAGCTTTTTCTACAAAATTTATTGCTAGTTTTTTTGTTTACAACGCCTTAGCAGTTTGATTATTTACTGAAGTTCAGATACGTATACGTGTATATAATTGCTCTCAAAACTAAATATATGGCCGAGGTGGTGTAGTAATTTAATGAGTACAAATAAATTGTAGTTAAAATGTGGAACTGTTAACTTTTACATCGTTTATTTACATTAAGTGTTACTTTGCATACATAAAATGAAACAGAAAATGAAAATGTTATTGTAAGTCTGTGAGTTGTGTGATATTATCATGATAGCCTGCTATTCTTAAACTCTTTTTAAGTAAAATATAGAAAATAACATCTTTTTTAAGTTCTTGTACTATGATACTTACAGGAATGCCAAAGCTGTTCTAAAATGCTGAATCCATTCTTTGAGAAGTTAGACAAGAAACTATCGGAGATGACACCACGCCAAAGTCTTGCAAGCATATCACTGGTGGGTTATTTATTAGTAGGACAGGGTAAAAGCTGTACGAAATGTAAGCAAGAAATCATAACCAGTTGTTTTCACCAAAAAATATTCTACTAATATTAGAATTGGTAACGGAAAAAGATTACTGTGTAAAATGGTGTTGAGAAAACTATGATACGTAGCGGAAAAAATTAATGTATTTAGTAAATTATACAATAGGCATACACAGCACTTAAAAATAAATGTATGTATTTTGAAAAATGATTTGTTAATCACCACGTTTTCTGTAACTACTTAAGTTAAGTGGCTGGAATAGGTCATAGATTCCTTCTTGATTTGGTGGATGTTGTGTAACATTTTCCTTGTAGAGTAATTAGTTCTTTCAATAATGATAAGTTGATTACGATTTGATTTCCTGAGACATTTACGTGGACTGGTCCTTAAATGGATTTTTACTAGGTGATTTCAAAAGTCTCGAAGCCTTTTGGCTGTTTCTCAACATGTCTGTTTCCTCCATGAGTTTTATCCAAGTATATATCTTGGCCTTCACAATTGAGAAAAAATTATATCTACCGTCTGAGTTGGTTTCTACGCTAAATGGGTACTTTTCCAATAGGTAGAATTATTTGTTCATCTCAGCCGTTATTCTGTTTTTAATTTTTTTGTATGATTGACTCTAAATCCTCGTGGTACAGAGACACGAGAAGGTAAATTCATAGATTCAACAAACTGATCATACATGTCTGGTGTTGGGTTGCGGTTTGATATTAGAGCATCAAGTGTTTTACTGAAACTCAATTTGCTGTTTTAAAGTTGTATCCCCTCTGGAATGGGTCAGTTATTGGTCGAACCTTCAAGAAGATACATTATGTGGCAGTGCTGGGTGTTTGGGAAACGGTTACAAACTGATTTCACGCATTGTTGCATTATGTATTCACTCACGGATATTAGGTCTGGGTTGAAGCCTCGTCACCATCTTTTACTGTTAATTGACGGAGGAAGTTTGGTATCGTGATAAGGTGTAACTGAGAGATGTCAGCCCATTCCAACACGGCTTCTCCGTTGTCGTTATCGTTCGTATACACCCAGACACTGTTGTGGCTGAAGTCACCAATTACAAAATTTGTCTCTTGTTTACGATAATTGTCGGGAATTTCAAGGGAGAAATTAATGTTTGGTGGTTTGTACATAGACGAAACTACAGTTACTGAGCTTCAATGTCATTATCTCGATTTAGTCTCCATGAGTGACGGCAATGGACAAAATTTTTGTAGATCAGGTTTAGCAAATGCAGCAATCCCATACTGCCTGTGTGACTTCTCAGCCACAAGTTTCATGCCACTATTTTAGGTCGATATTGCTGTCTATACCTTGGGTTTCTTGAAGACGCAAGAAATCACAATCTCCTATTATATAATTCCGTCCAGTTTGAAAGATAAGATGTTAGACAAAGCTGATATAGAAGTTCTTCTTTAGAATAGGCCCTCTTTATTTACAGATGTAGTTGTTAGTTTTATATTTAATAGAGACTGTTTGTAGGTATCTTGGATAAGTGCATTGTAATGTAGAAATCGTAGTGGTACTTTAAGAATGCTGACGTTCAGTTCAGTACAGGAATCGAAACCTGTACCTATGCAGCGGCACCACGTGCAGGAATCAGCTTCACCTCCAAAATTATATCGGAGGTCAGAAAAATTCACGAATGACGTGATAGAATGCAAAAATACGCAGTTCGTCTATGATATGGTTGGAATTATATGAAAGTTCTTTAAACTCTCACTGGATACTTATAAACCAATAACTGATCTATGTCTTATCATACCTGGACCGGAGGATGTGTGGATGAAACTGCTGTTCTTTACTATACAAACCAATAGACAGACACATGATTCTCGAGAAGTTATAAAACAGTTTTCACTTACCTGCGGGTTACTGAAACCACGAAATTTTTCAACTATGCCTTCCAAGCTTGCAATATTAAAAATTTATACTTCTCAACGAACCAGTTCGGCCGAGTTGAACATAAGGGATCGAACCCAATATTCTTTAGAACTGAAATAATTAAGGTCAAATTACGTAGTGCGCATGCCTTGTATAAACTTTTATTTCTGTGCCGTTAGCTTGTTAAAAATATTATGATATAATATTTGTGATTTTCGTAGGAAAAAGATGGTACGATTATACAGAAAATAAATTACTCTAAGCGTTGCTCCCCTACTACATAACTCCGTCCAGTTTGAAAGATAAAATGTCAAACCCATAAAGAACATTTTCTCCACAAAACTTCATAGTAAATATGACGACAAAATTCGCTCATACTGTTACTTTTTTTTAAATTGGTTATTTTAATGTTACTTTCTATACATTACATATTCATAAGACCAGCTATTTTTTGCGTCAACCTGTACTATAGTCTGTGGGAAGACATTCACTGAAGACTATTTACATTTGTACGTTTCTGACTCGGACTTTCAGCGTTAGCATGATGACAGTATTTTTTATTAAAAAGTTGGTGAAAAACGAATTCAGAAATAATAGGAATAAAAATTTTACTATACACACACCTTGTAACGTAGCATTAGTATTTTATTTTAAATTATGTTATTAGTGGGTCATTGTCTCCTCAATTTAAGTTCATGATCACTATTCGCCCCTTCCCTCAGTAACATGAGTGAGTTAGACAAAGACATAAATTTTTATACTTTATATATGTGTTAACTTTTTTCCTTGATAGTGTGGCCAGAAGCTAATACATCCCATGACCTGACGATAAAGTCTGCAGGATATTTTCGGAAGGATATATAGTAACGCATATGCCGTACCCAAGATTCGAAAAAGAGGCCTCTTGAACCGTACGTAGGCGCAAAAACCTACTGTGATTCGGAGGTCAGTAGGTGGCACTTAAGCGGCCGTTGTTACCAAATCATCTTCTTGGGGTCTCGAGATTCTTGTTTCGATTCCCGGTAAAAACATGGATACCTTCAACTTGTTAATATTTTGCAATTTATTTGCTCGCAAGTTCATCCTTTACGTGTCGCATTTTAATGCAAAGCATTGTCTCTTTCATGCTGCAGGAAGATTCGACCAAGGACCGCGAAAGTTTAAAGTACGAAGACTCCGATGCGGATATTGCAACGAAGGAAGTCGTGACTGCAGCACACTTTGAAGATAGAACTATAGAGGCAAGTTTGACGCAAAAGTATATCTGTCTTTTAGAACATATTAAAAGTACCCGTCACGTCGTCGACTTGATGCTCATTCCTGTAAAGAACCAAGTTCGAATTTTAAATGTTAACAAATTGTTGAGTTGATTCATTGTATAATTGAAAATACTTAAGTGATATTAACGCATATTTTACTTTAAACCGCTTACACTTACTGTAACTTATTTGGTTTACATTTTTTTAATTTAGTCTCTTATGTAATGATTTAAAAATTATTTTAATTTTATGCAATTTCCGGGAACTTATGCACATAATATACTATTCTCACTTTCTCTTCAGTTCAGACTCATCTTCGAGTCCGTTTTTGTCTGTGATAGTTTTAGGTAATTTTGTTGGCAATAGTATTGCTTAGGCCATTCTTTAAGTAATGATGATGGGGTCTTGCGAAAAGGGCTTCATAAATGGGTTTGGATCCCAGGTTCTCTACTCGTGGTAAGAATTGTGTTGTGTTATTGAGTTTGTTGTACTATTTCAAAGAATTATTTTTTGGCCATTCCATCTTTCGCAAGATGGGTGTGTGTGTGCGCGCGTGCGTGTGTGCTTCTACGTCGAGCACCCGTCAACACTAACTGTTCATTGCGTCGTTGCAGTTTTTTTTTAAATCTCACCTCGACTGTTCTGGGCATCGTAATGAAAACGTGCAATGAAATGTGACATATATTTCTTGTTATTAAATTGTGAAAAGTATACTCTTTTAAATCGCAATAACTTGCAATAGGATTTATATTATATTCGATACGTTAATGACATACGAGAGAAATAATGTTACATATATTTTAATCGAAAATTTTAACGTTTACAAACTAGCTGTAAATTTATCATCGAAGTCATGGAACTGTGCTACCATAAAATTGTTGTTAATATTCGTACGTATTTTCACAGTATCTAGATGTCATCAAGACTTCCTGTTTCAGAAACGTTTAAACCATTAAAATCATTTGCGTTATTGTGGTGACTTAGTAATACACGCCCAGAAGAAATGCATTCAAGAGTTCGTTACGCTGATATCTAGATCCATATTGTTTATTGTGTTCTAAGAGATAAATAACGATTCTTCCTTTGCAAGTGATTTTATGGAGACACATTTCCGTTCCTTGATGTATGACAGACCAATGTGTCGATATTTGTATTGCGGTCTCATATTTCGCTAGGACGAGTCAAACTCGTGTCTATAGTATTTAAAATTATTTTCAATTTAATTTTGTATTTTTGTTTGAATACGAGTATTGGAACGTCCCTTTACTTTTCAGGTGTTATATTTTGGAATAGGAGAGCTTCTTGAATACAAACATTATAAGATTCCCTTCACTATCCAGGCTAAGGTTTACTTCCGCCACGCTGTCACATGCGATACAGGATTATAATTATACCTCTGACGCTGCAAAGAGTCATTTTTATGGTACTTTCATCGCGTATTAATCCCTCATAACATGATATTTCGCTTACTGAAGTTGAATTTTTAGACCAACCAAAATTTTACACTATGTTCATTAGCCGCAGATTAATGTTTATATTTATATTATCATACTTTGGCAAGATCAAAAGTGACTTGAAAATAAATACTTTACAGGGGCTTGAAAACGGTTTAATTTACCATGAACAGACAATACAATAATTATACTCTTGTCTACTTACATGGTTTAGGTTCGCTCACAGCCATTACTGATCGCAGTCACCGTGTACACACATTTACACATAGATACAAACGTATACTGGTATTGTGATTAGGCTTACCTTCGCTTGCAAACAGTTTCAGATGTCTTATTAAACACACACACTGACTCTTTGTGAACATGATAACAAACACTCGTTTTATGTAGGAAGAGTAGAAGTGTTGTAAAGTGGCATCAAAATAAGTTCTGCTTTGTTTGGCATATTCATGGATTGGGAGACAATGATTTGAATAGAATCAGGACGCATGATATTGCAGTGCGCTATTATTCCAGATAACCAGTTGAGACAAGTCGGCCAAGATTAGCTGTAGTCGGAATGTAAGATAAAATCGAACTACGCAATAAATCCGACAAGTAATTTTATCAAATAAAACACAAAGAGAGTACGAACAAATTAAATTTAAATCATAACGATAAACCAAACTAAATATCTATGACAAACGGGAATACCCAGGACCACATAATATAGACAACACAGACGATTACTGGGACGTAGACCTGACAGTACACATGACTGGATTACAGCAACTAGGTCTAAACAGACTAAACAATGAGACGACACAGAAAAACATAGGTTTTCTTATACGAGCTTGTCACGAAGTTTTACGATCTAATATCTGCTCCCGTCTTCAGACAGACTCAGTTTTCATTAGAAGAGCACTGCGTTTACTCTACTCAGACTTGCAATTAAGCGAATGTGATATTAAATTGACCAAATATTCACTCATTCTTCTGTATTAAGCCCTGTGCTTACGAAGACTATAGGTCATTCGGGATTAAGTGAGCACTTAAAGTTTAACCTTTGAAAAATATCACTAGACATTACTGCATATAATTCAACATTACGTATAGTCCCTTTACTGCTTGTATAGTTAGCAGTGAAATTACGCTATATAGTTCCGTGTGTTTCCTATTCAAATACAGCAACACTGAAACAAAATCAACCGAAATCAACATAATCGCATTTTATATAACTAATAAACTTATTTTGTTAAACTGTATGGATTCATACTGACTACACAATATATTTTACACGTGCAAACATCAAGTGATGAGTCAAGTGAGGTTAGAAATGTTCCGTCGTTAGCCGTTGCGAGCGGAAAGGTACGAATTGGCTGAAAATAGAACTTTAGCAAGGCTGTTTTGAGTGCTTAGTTTATCCCGAACCGCCTATAGTAATGTTTCACCAATGTTGAGCAATAAGAATTACAAATATATAAGCATTTTTAAAGGTTTGTTCCTAACGCTTCAAAATTTAAATAGTACTTGTAATTATAGTTGATTGTCATTTATGCAAGTAACATATTTAAATGCAAGACTGCAACTAGTACCCAGTACTGTCTTTGCAAAATTACAATATAGATTTTTATGCTGGCAATCATTGATATTCAATTTAAAAGTTTACAGCAACAAAATATATATATGGAAACAACATTAGTAGGACAAGTTGAAAATGTCTTGCAGGAGCGCTGGCCCGAAGACTGCGGGTTCGATTACGGCACCGACGAAGAACCATGCGGGGCCAGCCCGACCGGTGATGGAGACCACGCCGACGACGAGTGTGTTCTGGAGCCGTACGTAAATAGGTTCCAGTTCACCGACGAAGAGCTGGACCTGGTGTTCCCCGAAGACATAGTGAAACACGCACCGGCACGCAGAGACCCAGATAGTCTTGTCGCCCAGGACGTGACGAGGTCGTCAAGGGGGGAGCAGGGCGAAGGTCAGACGGACACACATTGTGAGAAACTCGCGCACGAGATAGCGCCCGCCAAGGTGGCCGTTCAGCGAGAACCCTTGGACACTGGGGTGCAGGAAGTAGACACGACTGATGAGCTGTGGCAACACTATAACCTGCATGTGCAGGCTGCGAGACAACGACGGGAACCGTTATGCGAACCCGTAAGGAAAACTGCCGGACATAATCTGGAGGAGTACACTGCGAAGGTGGCCACGCAGCAAGTTACACAGTTGTACTTCTACGAGAACACGCAGGTACAGTTTTTCAGTTTTTTCAATCCTTGAAACATGATAAATCACAGAAAAAATTCATACATTACACGCACACGTGTGTGTATAAATAAATAGTATATATATATATATATATATATATATATATATATATATATATATATATATATATATATACATATACATATACATACATATATACAAACACAGGATGTAAGGGATTGAAGAGCCCAAACTCCGGGGGGTGATTCCTCAAGAAAAAGTAAGCAGACACTTTTTAGCAAAGTGAATATTAAGGGTGGTATGTGTCCTTGAAAATGGAAATTAAAAAGTGTGTTTAGTCAAAAATTCAAACACGGTTAGGAGTTAAACTACAATACCGTGGATGATTTTAAGTGGTACTGAGATCTTTAACCCTTTAGCTAATTAAACTTTCCAATCTTCTCCTTTAATGAAAATATTAGTGGTGGCTACCCCCGAATTGTATAAAATTACTTTGCCGTCAGTATTTGTGAAAATTTTGTGTGGGCTATTCGAGCAGTACATCGTAAAGTCCTCTTGTTGCAAGCTTCTGGAATGCACCATTTACAAAGAAAACGCACACAACTTTCGCTGTGACGATAGCACAAAACCTGGTACGTAGGCACAAAATGGTACTTCCGCCAAGGAATTATACGGCGTGCTCTCAACAATAGTTGAGACAACTACAAGGTATGCGATACTTAGGCTGCATCCGAATAATTAGTATATACTCGCTAAGTACGTACGTACACTTACAAACACCTGGTACGTATTTGTCGACACATTCGGATATCTCATCACCTTTTCGTACTAGATTCTGGTGGTAATAGGCTACCAGTAACTAACATAAAATAAAGAAAGTTACAATTGGAATTATGGTGTGGTAGATAAATTAACCATTTTTATGAAATAGTAGCTAAGATTTTAAATAGTTACTGTATTACAGTGATCAACAGATAATTTTTTAAAAGTAGTAATGTACCACATCAAGTTTAAAATAAAATATTTTTTTATCACGTTATCGATATTCCGGAAAATATTGACAGGTTACAATGATATATTTATGGTGTTCATTTAATTACTTAGATTACAGCTGAAGTAAATTTCGCTAATAATTACTGATATTTAATCTGAAGTATTACATAATCTCCACAAAAATATATTGGGGTGGCTGAACAAAGCTAGTATGCTGGAATACCCGAGTCAGAAACTTCGTGTACTTGTGAATTGTAGAGCCTCAGTATAATACACTAAGAATTCGGACAGTGTTAGTACATATTTGTTGACGTCACTGGTGATGGCAAGTACGGAATAGGGTTGTACTTGGTGATAATTAGGATACAACCTTAGTTCGAGCAATTGCAGAATACAAGTGCGTGGAACACTGAAGCACCTGCAAAGTACCTCAAGGGAAATACTGGCGACTACCGCCCAAGATTGGAGCCATAGTCATCTATATGGAAAACTCGTGAGCTATCCACCTGCTCTCCGTATGACCAACTGCGCTGAAACGTGTGCATGAGGGTGCAACCCTGTGTATACGTCAGACTTTCTCCTCTCATCACGCGAATCCGGGTTACATTCCCAGTGGGGTCATTCACGGTATCTGCACGTAGGAATCGTTACGGAAGTCGTCGTAGGCGGACAAAGTTCCTCGGGATGTTCCAGTCTCCTTCGCCCTCTTGTTCCGCCGTTACCTCGTACCTTATTTCATCCTTAACAGATTACAATATATCGAAATTAATAGCTAGCAAAATATCTCAACGTACGTATTACGTCTTCATTAACCCAGTTATTTAGTTTCAAGGCTCGTCTGATGAAATATTCCTTTGTTTTCTGTTCATAGTTCATTATAATGAAATTCATCTAATCACAATACCTGGATAAAAAACAAGGGGAATTAGATAAATGTAAATTTTATGACGTGGTGTAGTTTAGATTATCTTGTAAGTAATACAGCACATTTAAAAAGCCTTGAAATATTTTAGAACGTAGCAATTAATAGCAATAAACTAGTCCCACACGTTTTATGTGCGTCACATGTGAATTAAATGTTTAGTTCGTGTTTCATTACGAATTTTCAACTTCAAAATGTGAAAACAAAATTCACAATTTATTGCGTAAGTCATCACCCAGTAAACGTTTCCTGCCAATGAGAAGGCAAGCTGAGGAATGTTGAAAAATTTTCCTTGTTTCTCTATGCCAAAATATAAGTATTGGTTTTTTTCTACTTACCGCTCTTTGCATTTTCTTAGCTTCATATTTTATTTCTGTGTTTCGTGTTTTATTGTGTGAACAATTTGCTTTACAAGAATTAGTTTCCGTGTTTTGCTTGGCGGTATCTCCCTTAAGTTCATAATGAACTATGAAATCACACAATTGCAGTCAATCTTTCCAGTAGTGTACAGGTTCTATTTAAGAAATTTAAACATATTTCTTCTCGTTTCTGTTATCTTATTCATTATAATATGTTCTGGAGGGAAAACAAGTTTCGTAAGGGTGAAAGGTATCAAGCAGCATTGGCTGTTTGTTTGAAATCCCAATAGCATTAAGCAATGTTGAATATATTATTTTCATTTATGTCAGTTAGTTTCCAATATTTTGGGAGAATGCGGTTTTAATATTTCGTACTTAGATGTTCATTACTCCCTCAATATTAAACTTAGGTAAAAAGAGCCAAACATGTTTTTGTTTAATTTATTTCGGGAGGACCAGGCATACTGAGTTCGTCCCCCTAATTAAGTAACACAATGTGTATATATGTATGTGTGCTATTACCGTTGAGAATGTTTAGCAGAGTAAATCTGGATAGAATGGGCATTCTACAACTGAGAAATATTTCAATTTAACCTAAAGTATTTGATTGTAAGACAATCTTTGTGTTTGTTTGTTTACACTCGGGGGGGGGGGAGAGATAATGATTCTTCATTGGGCACAAAACAATATTTGTTGTCTGAATGAGACGTGGAAGCTCGACCGTCTGGCAGCGTGGATGTGTGTGTTGACCAGCAGCGGATGGTCTCGTCCTCGGCCACAGAGTCGTCAACCAGCGAGATGCGCAGTGAGACGGGAAGCACTGGACAAGACGTCTACAGCGGTCAACGTTCTACTGAGACGTCCCAACAGGAGTCCGGATCAGGCAAGTATCGCTCCACTTATAGTCCAGAACCACTCGCTACGGCTGTGAAGGGGGTGCTTGTGTGTGTGGAGTTACGAGCGACGCTGGCTGGCACTTGTATTGTAACATCGCCTCTACGGCCAAAGTCATGAACGCGCCCACAGTTTTCCTGCCGCAATGTTTTTACTGTAAGACTTTAAGGGCACATCCTATGATGCCCTAAAAAGTGTTCCGGTGTGTTCGTAAATACTTTTTTACGAAATAATTCCACGTGTTCATTGTGTCAGTATACGAAAAGAAAATACACTTCAAACGATTGCGGATAAGTTGTTTTAAAGCATCACGTCAGTTGGAAAAATCATTTCGGAGCCCCTCAAAATAGCTCAAAACAGCTTTTTCAGACCGTTAGGCTATACCTGAAAAACTGCTCACGGGGTTCGCGTGAAACTACTCTAGGAGTATGTACTGGACTTTGCCTAAAATTTTCCGCTAATAAAAAAATGCGAACACCACTGAAAGTGTCAGTCAGGCAAGAGATATACGATATCACTGAGGGGCCGCGGTGGCCAAATGGTCACACCATTTGCCTCCCGCCAAGACGATCCGGGTTCGATTCCCGGCGGGGTCGGTCCCTGGATTTTCGCATGTGGGAATCATGCCGAACGATGAAGTTGGTCGGGCGGGTTTTCTCGGATATCTTCCGTTTCCCCCGTCCTATTCATTTCGGTACTGCTCCATTATCACATCATGTCATCTCCCCCCCCCCCCCACCCCAGCGCTTAAAACCTCGATTTTAAGCGCTGACAAAAATCCCTCACTCACTCACGATATCACTGCGCGCCGTTTCAATATCTTGCGGTAGATGCGATACCGCAACATATGAGCCGGTCATCACCCTTGGAGACGTGCCTCACACAAACCCACAGACAGTAGGCGGGCGTCTTAAGGGCGTTTTTCACCTCAGTTTCGATCGTCTTTTTTTATTTTTATATTCGTACCAGACTTTTTTTTCTTACTTTGGATTAACATTGTGATTAAATCTTCCTCTTAGGAAATTTGTGTATCGCTCATAATTTTTGCGTAATGAGTCGTAAACATCAACATTTGCACTTTACGGTTTTATGCACGCCACTAAAACCAACTGACATACCAAACTGAAAAAAATCCGCAGTGTATAACAATGTTGTAGGCTATGATTTGACATATAAAAAAACAAAAAATAAAACATTTCTGTATTTAATAAAAAATGCTGAATTTTAAAATGAAAATTTGAAATCCCAACAATTTTTTTAAATACAAAAATACATATTTTTTGTTTTTATATTATTCAAATCATAGCCTACAAGATTGTTATACATTGTGAATTTTTTCGGTTTGGTATGCCAGGATGTTTTAGTGGCGTACATAAAACCGTAAAGTGCAAATGTTGATGTTTACGACTTACTACGCAAAAACTACGAGTGAAACACAAATTTCCTAAGTGGAAGATTCAATCACAATTTACGTTTAAAATAAGAAAAAAATTATCTCGTACAAATATAAAAAAAAAGACGTTGAAAACTGAGGTGAACCGATCCCTTAAAGAGTCCGTGGTATATAAATAAACGCTGAAAACATCAATTAATTTCTACGCTTTTTTTCAAAGCCATCATGAATAAAATACTCAACGATAATCCTTGATAATGGTATTTGCCAACTTTATAAGTAAATATTTATCAAGAATTTCTAATTAGTTACGCATGATCACTTGCGCTGCAGTTAAATGCACGAGGTTCCGGCGTCAGAAATTATGCTTTTGAAGTTCATAACACTGAAAACAATTTTGTTTGAAACGTTGGCTAAAACTATTGTCTAGGATTGCTATTGTTTAATCTTCGCAAATTGGCTTCAAGGAACCTACGGTTATGTATAAATGCTTTTAGCGTTGAATTATGCTCCACGCCCTCTTAAGCGATGACCCTATAATTGTATTAGATTCGTCACTGTAGCAAAATCCAGTGAAATTGTAGGCATCAATTTCGAACGAATCCGGTACATATTTCCTGAGAAACATCTGTCTTGAAAAGCCGGTTTTAGCCAAGTTCGAGGGCTTTTAAAATGTTCTTCCTATGTGCGTTGTGTCTAAATAGTCATAGTTTCAAGTAATCTGAAGTGTGTTTGCTTTTCGTAGACAAAAATTGTGGACGAATATTTACTGGTCTCTGAGGGAAAACGTAACTCCGAACACACTGCACGAGGTTTGAGCTCCAACCAGCGGCCACCGTATGGTGGGATCTCACCCCAATTTTGAAGTTTCAAATTTGCGTGTCGTAACATTGTTTTCATTTAAATAATATTTAATATGTTGCTGCAGCGTTTTATCATTTTACACATATCTTCGAATGTACTCGTTAAATTTTCAAATATGCCTTTACAAAATATGACTCCGAGTTGACAAGCATATATTTAATATTTAAATTAACTCTTGACTATTTATTTAATTAATATAGTCAAAATTTACGGATTTATCCACCTTTCTCAACGTAATGCAGTTTACCAGACAGTTGTGATTAAAAGTTTAAATAAATGGTATATACAACTAAAATAAGCGAAAAAAACAGTAATTCCAACATGGCTTTTAATAACCTACGTTACATGACAAAAATGCAATGAAGAAAGGATAGAGATTTACATGTTAAATTTAATTCAGTGAGGCTCGGTATTAAAAAAAATACTTACGGATCAAAACAGATTTTGCTCTAATATTTCTGCAGGAATAAAAATGTAGGGGAAAAATTTAAGAGTTGTATTCGAGTGTTTTTGTAATGAATATTGTGTTTGTTCATTGTTAACAGAATATTAAAAAAACGTTAAGATTATATGGCACTGGGGGTCTCACCGTAATGTACAAAATAGTTAGTGGTTGTATTTTTGAAGAATCTAAAGATACTACTAGCTCCGCCAATTACTATGTATCACCATTGAAATTTATATGTGTGATGTATAATGTAAATTCATGCTTCAACTAATGTAACATTGTATACGCACTTAAGTGTAAGAAAAGGCGAAAACCTTAACTTCACAAATAAAGGCAAAATATTATTATTATTAATGATAATAATTATAATAATAATACCTACTCGCGCAAAGACTATGGGGTATAGGCAGTACCCGTAAGAGGATTCTCTAGCAAAACATCGGCTGTAAAATAAAAGTTTCCGTGTATACCAGCATCTTCCTAAATAGTGTTCTGGGGATATAATTTTTTTTTAAAGGAAAAATTGATTTTAGTCTTATCATTTGTCATTAAAGAGAGAAAAAGAACAAGGAATGGCAAAAAATGTGCTTATACGTCTTTGGCGCTTGGTCTACTTAAGGTAAAGACCGAGCTAGGTAGCGCAACAGTAACACGCTGGAATCGCATTCAAAAGGACTCGGGTTCGATCCCCGGCTCCGGTCATCCTTATTTCGGATTTCCACGATTTCCCGAAATCGCTACAGATTAATGCTGGAAAGATTCCTTAACAAAGGTCTTGGCCTTTCAAGTTCCTGTCATTGCACCAAGTCGTGTGTCATAGTCTCTAAATCACCTCTCTGTTGACGAGACGTAAAGCCCACTTACCCTACTTCAAGGAAGAGAAGAAAAGTATGTCCTGGAATATGTAGTTCACTCATTTGACTTTCGAAACGTCCGATAATATTACACTGTTGCAGATTAACATTTGCGTACTATTAGAGGGCAACGAGAGCGATCAGGACCTGCAGCGAACGAGATCTAGTGCCTACTCTTGCTCGTTTACCCATTTGCTTCATCGCCTGTAAGCGCAAGGTACCAGTGGCGGCTCCATGGTTGTTGCCAGGTAAGGCACAAGTTACAGAGAGCTGTATAAAGTTGTGCGCTATTTGACGCTACAGCCACTGACACTCTGGTATGTAAGTGCCCCGTATTACTGACTGGGCACAACACAATAAGTAGTCAGTAGATATTCCATGGCCATTGGTACACGGCGGCGCGTGCTACAGTTCTCGACAACTTGTACCCTCCCTGGCAACAACCCTCGAGCCGCCACTGCAAGGCACTCTATTGTTCTGTCTTCCCTCGACCACTTATATTAACGATCTTTGCTTCCTACTAAAGTGCATGCCGGTCGTGACGTCACTCTGTCGCTTTCCAAATTTAAAGCTAAGGTAACCCAACCAAAATGCCTTATACGTAAGGTACGAGCGGTATTTCCTTCACGGGCCCTAAACTAAGCAATTTTTCAGTCTCCTGTTATTCCAGTTTTGTAATTATAAACTCTTATCCCCAACTGTTATTCTCTGTTTACAAAAAAATTACCGAGAGCAAATAAATCGGAATTTAAAAATATATATATAAATTTGTTTGTGTTCATTTTAGAGGTTATAGAGCACCGGGTTATATCAATTACAAATTTCATTCTTCACTCGAATGAGACGTGATGAATTTAGTTATTAAAGAGGTCAAGGACAAGTTGGCAAAGGGCGCCTAGTATTTAATTTTTACTCAACATGAGTGTTCAAGCGAGCAATAAATGCCTTCGTCCTAGTAGCCAGTAACCTTGTCTGTAAGAACGTTTTCTGTTGGTGGATGCATTTTTGATAATTTACCAAGCAACTTGTTCTTGTAGTGAATAAATACTCGTTTGAAGCGATTTTAAAACGGTTCATAGTGATAACAAACTAGGTAGTTCTTAATACTTCTGGGAGCAGCTGGGCGTCCACGGCTATCCGGATTCTGTTTTATCGGCGGTGTCATTCCTAATTTTCGCATGTTGAAAGCATTTTGAATCTAATGGTTAGCTTTACCAACGCTCATAACTTCACTGTTACAGGGCTTACCGAAATCTCTGCAACTACAGGTTGTTACTTTCAAAACAGTTATCTTTATAATTGTTTAGGAACATAGCCTAGGACATATCTCTCAAAACTAAGTATCAAACTGGAAATAATAGTGTGCGGCAGTGCTAAGAAGATTGTTTACCTTTATCGTTGACATCCTTCTCTGGATATTATCTTTGTATTAATACAAATTATAAAATTAAGTATACATTTACATTTAAGGAAACATTCCTAAGATCAACAACATATCTGGTATGTAATATAGAAGTCATCTGTTACTAAAAATATGGGCTTGAATTATAATAATTTTACAAAAATGTTCTCCTTTATCTTAAAACTAAATATTTTAGTATAGCTAAAGATTCTGAAAGGTTAATTCTTATAAAATAAAATAAGTTTGAAAACTGTATCTAAGTAGTGAAAAAAGCATTATCCATCACTTAACAAGGAAAATAAAAACCTTTCAAAAAACCTGTAAAGAAAAAATAGGGACCAAAAAAGAAAACAGCTGTGTCCAATAACTTAAAATAATAACCTCATCAGTAATTTAAAAATTATTTGAGGGGTTGCTAGCAGTGGCGTGGTGTGGGTGTGTTGCAAGGTAAGCTTTAATTTGCGACGTCTGTACAAATTCATGAGCTGGCTGTCAGTTGTGGCGAGGCACGAGTGTGATACTACTTTTAATTGGCAACTCTCGAATTTGTACAGACGACACGAAGTACAGCTTATCTGGCAACACACCCACGCTCCGACAGCTAGTCTTGCTTCACATTGAACATTATGTTACTTAAAATGGAATGATTTCTATTTATCGGCACGGATAAATATCTGTGATGTTTGGGTTAAGTGGGATAAGTAAAGAAATTGTGTTTTGAGAAAATCGTAGAAGAAAGTTAGGAGACATATTGAGTAAAATTGTATACACCAACATACCAATTGTATTGCTGCCTTTCCCTTAACAATTAGATTTACATTCTTTTACCCAAAGATAGAAAATTACACGTGTTATGTGTTCCTATACTAACTCAATTTTTTCTTCGCGAGTAAAACCATTGTACCCTAACGCCACAGATATACAATGAAATTTCTCCTAGTTTAATTACTTCAACTTTCTCTGTTCCGGAGAAAAGATTCCTTACAGCTCCCACGCAAGTCTTCCGCGATACAAGCCATACAATTCGATGAACATATCGTCAGGCTCAAAACTCCCACATCATCTCTCCAGGCGTCATTTTGATGGGCTGTTACCATATGTCATCTGACGCCATCATCGGCTGCGTTGCTGTGCCATTTGCAGATTTTGAAAACGTCCCCTTGCTGTCTGGGCTCAGGACCATTTACGTCATTAATTTTTCGTGCATTGTTGGTTGTCATCATGACAACATTTACATTCCTTACAGTAAAGAATGTTTCATTAATGGGGTTTTATGTTTTTGTTGGAAGAAATAAAATACACGCCTTATTAAATTTAACTAACATTTTATTTTGGTATACTTAATTTTAAACCTTAAAAGTAGGTATGTTAGTAATTGTATTTATTACTTTATGCCTTCATTAACGATAATTTGCAACTAATTTCGAAACTTAGTAGTTTTAAGTATGTTCGTGTGAATGTAGAGTAGATCATAAAGGTTTCATGCGTTGGTGGATGGTAACATGTATACAATAACTTTTCTCTCATAAAAAATTGTTTCGCATAATTGGGTTTGGAGACAGTCATATTAATACCTTGTAAACTATTTCGTCGCTTTAACTGAAACTAAAATTTACTTAAGATTTTAATCAATTTCATTATCAATCAAAGTTTGTAATGTTATTTTTATTTGTATATTAGTTAAAATTAAACCATTATATATACATATATAAACACGCGTGTGTGCACATACACACCGTGTATGGATTCTATCAATCTTAGTTTAAACTTTTAAAAAATTAGTTTCATTTTCTATTTTTACACGCATATAATTATTATTACAAATCTCTAAACAAACTATGTTAACAACCGTGATTACAGAAACTCCATGGATAGGTTACATGTCTCTTTTTCATAGATCACGATTATGATATGTACATGGCATCTTGTATGTGCTAAATGTTGAAGAACCGTTGTGATATGTTGTGCGAGCAGCAGAGACGAGAACTATCCGGTCGCCAGTGTCTGTGACAGCGAGCACCACATCGGTCTCCGTGGCGCGGGGCGAATTATCCACTGAAGAACCATCTGACATCGAAAGACATCCAGTACCTGCGGTAAGGGACACTGCAGTTATTCTTTGCTATTCCTTAGCAACGTATTGATGTAACATAGCAAGAAACGTAGTCCTAACGCCGATGAGAGGAACTTGGGACGTTAAATAAAATGTATATTTACACGAATGAGAATGAATGGGTTTGTGGCCAGACTTCATAACATAAGTTTAGTTGGCAAAATTCTATGCGTAGTGAGATATAATTTATTGCCAACTTTCCTTTGGGATTATAGTTTTGTGGTTGGTTTGATATTGACACAAAACATATTATTTTTTATAAAAAGATCTTGTGAATTCACCCAGTTTAGTTTTGTACGAACATTTATAATATACTTTAGTATGTCATTAGCTATGTGTACGTTTATTACCGTTCTTACTGTTGTGTTTTCCTACTTGTATAAGAGTCTGTGTGTTTACCTAGTTTAGGTTTAATAAGAGTCTTTATTGTAATACTGCAATATGTCAATTGCAATTAATGTCTGGTACAGCTCTTGCTGTTATATTTTCCATTTAGTAACTTAGTTTAGGCTCTATAAGAACTGTTAACGTAATGTTGCAGAACGTCAGTATGTCGTTAATTACATGTATATTAAATTGGTACAGCGCTTGCTGTTACATTTTCCTTTTAGTAACTTAGTATGGGCGTCTCTGTACTTACTTAGTTTCGGCTCTGTAAGAACTGTTAACGTAATGTTGCAGAACGTCAGTATGTCACTAACAAATGCATGTTAAATTGGTACAGCTCTTGCTGTTATATTTTCCTATTAGCATAAGAGATGGTTTATTTATCTATTTAAGATTTTGAAATTGAACCTAATGCAATGTATATTTATGTTATTAGCAACGTATATGCTGGCCTATTTTTCAAATAGCATAAGATTCTATGAATCTGTGTAGCTCTTAGCATGTGATTCTGTGAATTTACCTACAATAGTCTTGGCAAAGTTAATGTTAAAATGGTACAGTTCTTGGCGCTATATTTTATTTTTAATTTAAGATAGTGTACATTCACTTCGGTGAGCCTAGTAGGAGCATCTAGGTAAAATTATAGTTTCCTTATGTCACAAACAATGTGCATGTTTGTTTGTTATAGACCTTGCGTAGCGTAAGATTCTGTGTTCACTTAGTTTATGTTCTGTAATGGCACCTATGTAAATTGGATTATATTAATTCAACGTAGGATGTTTAATTGATATAACTATTATATATAACTTTAATTTTTAAATTACATATTTTTTACTTAGTCTTATACCTGTGTATTATATTTGAAATTACAGTTCTTTCGTTATTGTTATTTGCCAACTATAGTTATTGAATGTGTTGGCTAAGTCAGCCAAATGTGGTCTAATGTGAAAAAACTGCTTAGTAGTGTTCTGCATACGTGTTATGTATTTCTGTAATGTTTATATTTGTTATAGGGAACCTTGTGATACCTAAATGCCTAATTTGCTACTGTATTACCATGTATCTGTAAAACCTTGCCTCTAAAACTGTACTTCCTCCTTAATATGAGCTTCATGCGCGTGGAGGCCAACACAATAATATATTTTTAAAAACTTTAGTAACGGCATATGTCCACAAATCCATTCATGTTCACTAAGTCTCGTTCCAGCTTAGTTTCAAAAATATTTACACAAATGGCCGTTTTCGTTTAAAAGTTCACACATATTAATTGCATACTACTTACAATGACCGACCATGTGAAGTTAGATTAATTATTACTTTTGTTTGACATGTATAGAGACAAATGTAAGCTGTTCACGATCACGTGGGCAGTGCTTTAAGATTTCATTAAGCCATTTACAGCCAATTAACAGTTTTTAATATGAAGACTTCCATGTAAATAAAAACCAGTGTAAACGTTCCATCGCTCTCAAAATTTAAAGTTTATGGGCCCAATAAAATACCTTTCTTTTATATTATTTATGTCGTGTGCTCGATTAACTGTTGCAAACTATTCCAAACTCATGTGTCCCAATTCAGCTCTCTATACAATATTAAGGTTAATTTAAGTGATTGAGTCCACAGGCAATGTTAAGGCTATAATATATATATATATATATATATATATATATATAGAGAGAGAGAGAGAGAGAGAGAGAGGAGGGGAGGGAGGGAGAGAGATAGATAGAAAAAGAGGGATAAAATTGACAGGGAAAAAATTAAGAGACTATTGATATTCTGCCAACTTAAAATAAACCAGTCTACCGTAAGTCACTGCCAGAGAAGCCAAGTCGTATAAAATACGTGATTTGTCTGTTATTTTATAAAACACGTTTGGTGCCTCAAATGAAAGAAATTTTCCTGCCCATCCGAAATAAGACCAAATGAGTTAAACGCCAGTGCTGACATTACTTCTGGCCTGCACAAATGCTGCATGGATGAAATAAAGTTCAAGGAAGAGTACAAGCGACCATAAACCATCAAATAAAATAGATCATAAGATCAAGTGGTTATACATGGAATAATTTCACATGTCAAATGTTGAAGTCACACTCTACTTCAGCTGCAGTAATCTGTTTGTTAGAGGAATGTAATCAATAATCCTGTTATATATTTGGGTTAGGCTAAAAGTGAATTCGCGTGTCAAAAATATCAGCGTATACAACAGTAAAAGGCATATTTTACAGTACATTATTTTTTGTACTGAGCGAATTGTTCTTTCTACAATTCATATCGGTGGAGAAACCCTCGCCATACAGTAAGGTTACAAAAAGGCTACTACGCGACATACTGTTCCATCCATCAGTGAGGGAAGTAGTGCAAGAACATATAGAGAGGGATACGAAAAGTTTCTGGTGGTAACACAACAGCTTGGACTATGTGTTTGTTACTAAAAGTGGAGATCCAAAGATGAAACTGTGTGTCACTAATACGTTTAATTTCCAACGTGCGTATGCCAAACCGCTGGAAAAAAAAAACACATCAGTGAGAACACATTACAGTACCGTAACATCAACAATCCATGAGTACATCGTAAGTCCCCGATGAGGCAATAATGCAGTCTGACGAAACATGGGCTTGCGACGCAGTGTTGCCAAGTTTTGGGAATCTTCATTCTAGGCCATACTGCGGTACCTGGTAACAGTCGTGTTTCTGTCCCTATTTTAACAGACCTATGGACCCTACGACAATAATTGTGGGGTTGTTGGTGCTGTCTTGAAAGCCATTGTAGCCGGCAGGTTTCTTGAGATTCTGCTGTCTACCTTTTTTTACCAAGCGACGTGGCACAACAATAACATGTTGTATTCGCATTCAAAGAGGACGCGTGTTCGAATCCCGCCTCTGGCCATCCAGATTTCGGTTTTACATTGTTTCCCTAAATCGCACCGGGCGAATGCTTTGGTAGTTCTTTATGATATATAACAGCCAGTTCCTGCTCTCTTAGATCCTGTCATTATGTCAAGTTGTGTGTCACCGTCACTAACGACATCGCGACGAGGTGTAAAGTACATTTGTCGGTGGCAAAATTTGGACGTGATCAAAGGAAAGCCGTGGTCAACAATGACAAAGCTCAACTCAAAGTGTTCCGTGGAACTATTAAACTGACATGTGCAATTACTTTCTCCAGCTAGTAGCGTGCAAGAAGCGAGCTACAAATTCTTAGAAACACTGAATTTTTGCCAACATAATTTCGCACTAAATTGTTTCGTTGTCTTACACGCACATCTGAGAATCTGCTTCATGGTAAGCAATTTTATGTTTTCACTGCTCAGCATCTCGGGGTTCTACTCGCAAATCACAGACGTGTGGTTTTGCAGTAACCATTCTTATTGGACCATCTCAGTTTAGAGCTTTCTCTGTACAAATACAGGCTGCCAATAAAAAAGGACGCAGATCTGTAGATGTGTGCGTAAGGCTTAAACAAGTTTCTGCGGAATACTTTTCATTAAGAAACAGTAGATCCACGAATCCTGCTGAGTCAACTCAATACGCGTTTTTTTGTGGTGTCGGCAGGCAAGTAAAAGTCACGTGACCATTGTTTAGCCGGATCAAATACCGCTTCCCTCGTAACACGAGCATGCTTCGCCTCTGCCACTCTCCTTACTTTACCGTTCTATCAGTGCCCCGAGCTCGCTTCAAGTCACCCTTCACCAAGAAATCTCTATCAAGTCTTGACTGAATGCTTCACTCGACGAGCGGTAGTAGTACATGGTGTGTGCTCGGCAGGCGCCGAAGCGGCCCCAGACGACGTCAGAGATGGTCGAGGAGATGCGGCAAAAGGTGAACGAGCTGGGCGCCAGGTGCCAGGAGAAGTACCAGATCATGACTATGCTGACTGACGAGATAGGGCGTCGACAGCGTCAGTGTGCGGGCAGCAGCGACCCACCGGCCAACATGCGCCTTGTGGTAAGTCCCTACGTCGCTCGTTCTACATACATGACATGACGTTCATAACAAACGCCCATCTACGTTTATTATTTCAAATAAATCATATGTTTTCACCACTTATTACTATAAACCTTACCATGTAGGGCATACATTTCATAACTTCCAAACGTCAATCTCTGCAGCTATAATAGATTTATAAGGTGCTAAAGCGATTTGGGAGTGTCTTAAAAATCACATAATTTAAGGTTAATGGCGTATTTGTACATGATTAATGGCTTAAAATGGTTTGGCAAGCAAAACAACATAATTCAACTAAACAAAACTCAAAATAAATTAAAAAGAAATTCCCTGGAAAGAAAAAAGATAAGAAAATGTGCATAGCAAATTTAAACGCGTAAGGTAAATATTCCCATTATAACTACGGATCGTTACCCAAAAATTTCCGCAAAAATTCCTCTCCGAGCAAATGTATATTTCTCAAATAGTACAGTACAATCATTATCAAATTTAAATAAGAAAATTCGGACGCAGTTGCATCACGGTTTGTTTAATTTGATCGTACATGATATGAATATTTACCTTGCACCCATAGTAGTTCTAGTGTGTACCAACGAAGCTGATATGATGTTTTAACATGAGCGCATAAAGTTGTTGGCGTTAGAAAATATGCATTTGATAAATACAAGTAGGCCTTCTTGCCATAATCAGGAAATGTGTGGAACAATTTTAATTCCAGCTGGTGTGATTTTAGCAATAGGATTGTGTTCCGGCCACCCCGACAACAGTCTTTATAAACTTTGAAATTCCAACGTTTCTTTTATTTGCGTAGTTGTTCCTACCAAACAATTCAGTTCATCCGCTTTGAAAATTAATGCATTCTTGTAAAAAAAATAGAGGGACGGAGCAAATAGATAACAAATGTTTCGTAAACTTGACACGACAATGTTAACCTACTGACAGCTACATTGAAACAGTCGCAAAAAACCGGGAGCCACCCCACTCTGAATCGAAACCGGGAACGGCATTGTGAGAAGCGTGCGGTCTGATCACTATACCGCCATTATACATTGTAAGGCAAGGAATATAAATGTTTCCTAAGTACGTTAGTTAAATGACAGCTTAATTGAATCCTACAAAAAATAATAATATTCATAGCCAGATTTTTTTGGGCATAATCTTTGAAGCAGAAATTTTGTGTATTTTACTGCGGTACAAAAGATTATACGCGTAACCAGTGCGTCACTATTTGTTCACAGGAGTAGCAAAAGCTGTTATCTGATTGATATAATTTTAGGTTTTCTACAGTGACCGACACGAAGGTTTCTACTGACGTATTTAATGTTTAGTTATGTACCACAACCTCTTACCCGCTATATTTGTGTCACGCGTTACTTAATACTATCCAGATTCCACACCGAGTGAATTTTATCTCGCACGTGGTAGGAGATGCATGTTAAATTTAGGGTTCTGTGAAGAACCTCCGATCCACTCTAAATCTAATAAAAGCAGTGATAAAATAATTCTTATTCGTGAGGGTACGGGTTCGATTCTCGGTTCAACCATTCGTGTTTATCGTAGCTCTGCTCTGTAGTAGATAGCCAGCTCTGGTACAAGTATTTTCCATCCTCAAGACAATAGCGAGCAGATATCTATCTTGATCCCCAGAATTGTACAGGCTACAGCAGAAATACATCCCACATTTGTGACGTAAATATAGAAAAGTGACGTTGGAATGTATAGAGAAAAATGTATTTTTAAAGGTTTAACGAGCAGTGCATAACACTAAAATTACAAATACATAAACCTTTACGTGAATTTGAAAATTATACACTACAGATTATAAAACCGTTCGTTTGTACGCACTTCTGAAGTCTCCATCTAAATTTCCGTATTACGCTCCTGGTCACATGTCTCGGTGGTGTTGCCGTAATTTCGTGATAGATGGCAGCCCTCAGATCGACCATTGCTCACGGCTTATGTTAGTTGACTTGCCGCTTTGGGGGAATAAATTGCAAGGTACAAGATCGGGAGAAAAATGTGGCCAAGTAAGGAGACAAGACGCCTCAGAAACATTTATCTTAGGACCTTCATCGATGTCCTTACAATGTGTGCAGTTGCACCGTCATGTGTTAACTACCCAACATAACCACCTACGTTGTAGGGTTCAGGTTGTAGATAGTTGTGTAACATCTGTAGGTTACAGCTCTATCGTCCTTTTTGAATAATAACTGGCCGATTATTCCGATAAGAAGCAGTGCACCAGGCAGTAGCACGTTATGTTTAGTAAGTTGTCAGCACCGCTCACTCAAACTGTGGTATGATTAATGCATGGTTAGTAGCGTTCTAGGGGCTTATTCATAGTCGTTTTTGACCCGGACTAGTGCGGGACTATCGTCGGACTAATTTTTGTCCTATTCATAGACGCGGACTAACGCTAGTCCGAGGATCATCGTGCGTTAGTCCGGTCTAACTTTTAGTCCGGACCAAGGGTAGGTTGATGGGCTAAGTCGGAAATTAACATGGCGGACCATTACAATATAAGACGACGTCTGTTTTATATACGCAGCTTATGGAATATAACGGATATTTTACACTAAAAACTTATTATACGTCTACACTAATAATTTATTTAGTAATAAGCATTAGTTACTTAATATAAAACGGTCAAATTCAAACTTTGTAGCAAAAAATCTCGTATTGCGTGTTTATTGTACCGTATAAGACATTTACGTACAGCAATAATATTTTATCAAGTCTAATAAGATGGAAATTATTGCTATTAGCAATATGAAACCGTAAATATACGATTTGCGTAAAATAAATTATATATTTACTATCAACTTGCATTTATATATATTAATTATCCTCTTACATACAAGAGTGTCTCGGTAGCTCAGGGGTAGGATACTGGCACAATAATTCGAAGATTGCGAATTCAAATGTCGCCTGGTACAAAAATTTTTTTGTTCTTTAAATTTGTTAGTTTTTAATTGTACATGAAGAAAATAATGCAGTTTTCTTATTTTATTGAGTGCATTTATTCTGTACATTCTGTAACGTTAAATTAATTCTACATCAAGACAGTAAATCCTGTAATATTTAAGTATAGAAACCTCTATTTGCACAAAATATTCTTATACATATATCCGACGTTTTTATGCGGAATTTTACTGTTAAATTTTCTTGTTAGTTCGTTACATAATGGCACAGCACATATCGTTCTTAATAAAATTTCGACTAGTGAAATATACGTGTTTATGTATAGGTACTGTAGATTAACCAGATATATTAGTTTTGAATTCTACAATTCTTTTACAATATGTGTCACGGATTATTTTCCCCATTCTTTATCATGTTTCATCAACAGTGGTTTAAATTATTGTTTTAAAAGGCGATTTTTTACCACATATAAATTTATGTTTATGATTTTACTGTCATTTTGGGCGTAATATCGATTAAATAAATATAACTTCGGTACCTATCCTGTGACCATTAATTTAGTAGTTTAAGAAATTTAAAAAAAAAGTGTTTCACGAAAACCTCGATTTCACGACTCTAAGTTAGAAAGCGAAAGCGTTATCACTGCTCTACAACAGCCACGTTAATAGTGCTATCTGTAAAAAAAATTAACTTAATTTTTTTATTTTCAGCATATCTTAATAAAGTGGCTTATTGATACAAAATGTACTAACATCGCACAATAGATTCGCTATATGACATAACTGAAACAATATTTCGGAGTGAACGTAATCGTAATTCAAATTATTTTTACTAGCGAATGCTTGCCTGTGTGTTAAAATGTGATGTGCGCATGCGCGAAGCATGTGGCAACAGTGTACAAGGCTGATCCCGCGACTATCTCTAGCCCGACGTTAGTTGGCGTTTATGAATAAGGTAACACTTGGTCCGGACTAAGTCAGGACCAACCCTGGACTAACTGGCACAAGATGATCTCAGGATCATCTCGGAACTATCTCACGACTATGAATAAGGCCCCTAGTGTTTAATTGTTAATTACTTCACACCAGGAGAACCCGGGTTGGATCCCCGGTTCCGGCCATCCTGATTTAGGTTTTTCCATGGTTTCCCGAAATTCGCTCCAGGCAAATGGTTACTCAACAAAGGCAATGGCCGACTCCTCTCCCAGTTCCTGTCATTGGACCAATTTGTGTGTCACCAACCCTAATGACCTCGCTGCCGAAAACCCGATTACCTTACCTTATTTACTTCACAACTGTGGGAGGTATCTCTAATACATACTGTACATTTCAAGTGTTTACCTGTATTTGTTTTGAAGCGATTGAAACAGCCCACCAAGGTAATGAAGGAAGAAAGCCAGATGGCAGTTCCGAGTGTGTTGAAGGTTGCTGTCCACGGAAACAGCATTCTCCTCGGCTGGGAAAAGCCGAATATACCCGACTGTCCGGTCATCGGCTACGAAGTGAGTTTCATGCAACCTTCTTTATATCGCTGCAAACACAGTTAATAAATTTTCTAATAATACAGTGTGAGTCGGGAGGAAAGGTACATGCTTTGATGGGTAATAGTACTGGTGATTCTGAACAAAATGTTTCTAATAAACATATGCCCATTTCTTATCGGTTTCAGAGAAACCGAATAAAAACAACATGGAACGGGAAATGTGCAGGTGACGGTAAATCACGATGCTGTTATCGTATGTATTGTTTAATTGTGTACATTTCCTCACAAAATATGTTCAAACACTCCACCACCAACTTCAATTCATTTTGCTGCTCTGATAGACAGCTGTTGTGTTGCTGATCTAAGCTCATTAGTGCATTGCTTTACTTGAGCACAAGCATGGTTAATACGAGCGAGAAGTTCCTCTCTGTGTCCACCCTGCGCGTGTAGGCTTCGCTTTTAAGCCAACCCCACACACAGTAATCCAATGGTGTAAGATCATGTGACCTCGGTGGCCAATCAATGACTCCATGGCGACCAATCCAATGCCCAGGATACGTTTCGTCGAGGTACTGTGTCACTGGCCGTACAGAATGTGTAGGAGCTCCGTCTTGCTGAAAGTACATATCAGCTCTTGTTGCCAAAGGGATATCCTCCAAGTATTCTGGTAACACGTTTTGAAGAAAATCAAGGTACCATACTCCATTAAGACGATTATCTCAAACTACTGGACCGATGAGTTGGTCATCAGTAATACCGCACCACAGGTTAACTGAGAAACGTCGTTGAAAATTCCTTTCTACAGTAGAGTGTGGATTGTCGTCTGTCCATGCGTGAGAGTTGCGTGTGTTGTTGATTCTGTTGTGGGTAAATGTTGACTCATCAGTGAACAGAATACGTGGAATTAATCGATCATTGGCCATTTGTCCACTGACAATTCTTGCCGGTGGACATACTCTCCTACATGCAGATGTTGTACACTCTGCCGATGGTATGGATACAGACACTGCTCGTGTGCTGTGCGTATCACTCTTGTTTGTGGAATATGAAGTTGAGCAGCAATTCGTCTCGAGCTAGTTGTTGGGCTACGTTCTAGTACCTGAAGAATGTTCTCAACTTCACTAAGAGCTTGTTGTACGGGACGTTTGGATACAAGATTTACGCTGGGAAGCGTACCAAGATCACACATCCTGCAAACACCCTGCTAAACACCCTGCTATCTGGAACTCTGCGATTAAGAAATCGTCGTTCGTACTCACGAACAGCGGCTCTGGGATTCCCATCGGTGAAACCTTAGACAAACATCATGTCAGCCTCCTCTGCATGTGTGAAGACCTGTGGCATTTTAACAACACTGAACTGTATTCACTGTACACGTAACAACACTGTAATTCCCAATACTAGGGCAAGCACTGCAGGACTGAGACTGAGGTAAACAACTGCACCATGCTTAGAGCGCCACCGTGTGGAAATGTACAAAATTACATACGCCATAAGGTGACAGTAGCGTGATTTACCGTTACCTGCACTTATCCCGTTCCTTGTTGTGTTCATTAGGTTTCTCTGAAACGGTTAAGAAAAGGCCATATGTTTATTAGAAACATTTTGTTCAGAATCACCAGTACTATCACCCCGCAAAGCATGTACTTTTCCTCCCATCTCACACTGCATAAGGTTTGTGCTTACCTCTTTACTATTGTATTACCCACAGAAGCAAACACAAGAACAGAGTAGGTAAAATGAAAGTAGAAAATACTTCAATGTAGTCTTAGAGTATATTTTTTTTTTCCTTTTAGATAAAAATTACTATTCAACGTGAACACCTTTTTTTAGGTCTGCTGGAATTAATTATCATAATGCGCTCATTAAAACAATACACAGACATGAGCGTACCGCGCAAAGACAACGAAGATATTCTCATAGCATCGTCATAGTCGGGCATTCGTCGAATTTAGGTTTAATTAAGATATTTTACGGGAATTTTCAACAAGGTTACGTATTATATTCGTGTCTCCATCAATCATAACTTTATGACACAGAATAATACATAATACATATGAGGTGTGGTTGATATTGTTTGCAAATGAGTGTAGATTTTAAAATGTGCTGTTTATGGTAATTAGTATGCTGGCGCGTAGAGTTCTTCATTGTAGATACTATGAGGGCCTGTTAAGTTTGTATTGTTTATCAGCATAAAATAACTCATGATGTTGTATTAACAATCATTTGTTTCTGTGAGGAAACCTATTGAAGATTGTGACTATTTTGTTCCCAACTACATTAAAAAATAACTTGGGTGATTGGTTGTAAGCATTTAATGTTGTAGGTGTCTGTGCTCTAAAGATATAAGTAGATTTAGTGGCGGCCAGCCGGAAGAATTTCCGAAAAGAGATTGAAGGGGGAGTGGCAATAGCGAACTGAAGACGTAGATAAAACGAGAGTGTGTTAGGTAAATCGAGACTTTTATCTTACACTCCCCACATAAGAATACCCACCCTGAAAATAAACAATGGGTCACTACTGCTGAGGTACGAAAACATTATACCTAGGCAGGCACGATGCCTGCTAAGCTGGTACTTGCTTCAAATTGTCTACGCTTATACGTCGTCCACATTCATTCCACTTCTGTTATAGGGACATTTAATGGATTCCTTATCTACTCTGCTTGTATTCTTTAAACGTTCACCTTACTCTTTACCTGCTAGTTTTAAATAACTTCTGGCATTTCTGGAATAATAACGCAAATGTGTAGGAATAAAAATGTTGGTAAAACTTCGTAACAAAGAAAATTTTAGTTTAAAAGTTACTGTATTGGTAACGAAAATTTTGTTTCAGTTAAGACAATGTATTTTAAATCTTTGTGGTGAGGTTAGCTGAGGTATTCTTAACACAAGCTTTAAGTCTGAAAAATGTTTATCTTTGATACAAATTAACTTGTATTAATTTCACTGAAAACCTTTTTAAGATAAAATTCGGCTCAAAATGTAGTTTTCCAACATTTACTGTAAAGTAAGCTTTTTTACCGAAAACAAAATAACTCTGTGACAAAGTTACTTTGCAGTGGCTCATATTTAAGTAAAACTTTGTTGTTGCAAAGAAAGTTTGTTTAGAATGGTGTTTTCGAGTGTTTATTGATAATGGAAAATTTTATTTGCGTATCTTTTTCAGGTAATTACAGAGAGTCTAAGATAAATTAAAGCAACTTGGTCCGAATCGATTAGAACAAAACAGTCAGTATGCACGATATGTACTTAATCATAACGAATGTAACTTAACATGTAAATCCATGTCATTGCTCCCGCCACGTCTCTGGAGCGGGCAGCACAAGGCAACTCTCGGAAGTTTTACAGTGATTTTAAAAGTATTTTCCTTAAGCAACATAATTTTCAAATCGATGAATCTCTACAAAGAATTGTTACAAATATAGAATAATTTTTACCTATTTTTTTCATAGCAATAAACCTCAAAGTTTAAAAAAATATTACCAGTATTGTTATAAAATAAGCTAACAATCAAGCAAAATAATTTTTGCAAATGAAAGGAGCATAGTTTTGCAATACGTCTACACGTAATTATGCGTCGTATGGCTGCTCACTGTCTTGAATTTTTCCAAGGCGTTTAGTATAAAATATTTAAGTTATTTTCACCAACGTAAAAAGAAACCTAGTACCTTTAAATGTGGATACTATAATTGCAGAGGTAACATTGATCGTCTTAAGATATTTGTTTTAGGAACATTTAATAACCAATAAATACGTATTTTTAAGTATTTAAATCCTTACGTTTGATCCATTAAGAAAAAAGTTGCCATTTCTAAACCACGTTGCACTAGATCAAATATTTTGAGTCGGTCAATGTTACTCCTTCAGTCAAAGAATCCACATTTGACGGTGTGGGTTTAAGGATCGTAAGTACAATTTAAACCCAAACAAATATATCTGTTACAGCTAACAACGACCACTGTGTTTTATTTTCTCGCAGATATACCTGAACTCGAGACTCTACCAGTGCATCCGCAGTAACATGCGCGACCGGGCGCTCATATCTGGCGTCGACTTCTCCAAGAAGGTGAACATCGTCATTTACGCCATCACTCCGAAAGGCAGGTTGAACTGTCCCGCTCGCCTCACAATACTGCCTTGAAAGGAAACTTTGACATATGAAAACTACCTTCCCCTAGCGCACTTGCTAATAATCATATGCTGTCGTACATCTGGAAATATTCACAAAATTTTACACATATTCTATACAAATCTGTTCAAATTACTGAATGCTGACAATCTACTTTTACATGTCAGTTGAAACATGGCGTATAGCAGATAAGAAAATTGGAAGAGCATTAAATATTCCAAACGATACATACAAAAATCAATTTATTTTACAGAGGAAATAAAAAATACCCTTTATTCATTTAATATTGAGTGTGTTATTAAAAACGTTAATTTTTAAAAAGTTAACCGGCATAACGTACAAAAAAAAAACGAAGTCAACGCGATACTGGGTACTTTTGAACATACGAAGAATGCTTAATTTGTTTGCATTCCATTAGCTGTTAATAAGCAATTCCGGAAGGTCTGAATCGACAAATTTTCTAGCCCTGAATTTGGTTTTTTTGTGAGTTATCTACATTGAATCATTAGATATTTGTACTGCAGTAGTACATAATGAGTTCACGATGAAAAATTACATATATTTGCAATAACTGTAGATGGTTTGGGGTTTGTATCTTTTCTAATTACTTGATATAATGGATTAAATGCTCAAAAAATTCCCCTGGGCTGTTTGCATTGAAGGTGTGACTCAAAACGATTTTATTATTTTGTTTTGTGCTTTCATTCTAGCTTATACCGGCTCTTAATGTATATTTTATAAGAGTTTTTAAATTGGTTCGGGGTTTAATTCTTCAGGTATAACGTCTTTCCTCCTCAGTTCCCTCAGTCAGTTAAAGAAAAAAATATCTCAATAGTAATAGTGGTGAAGACATCAATTTATTGCTTGAAATAATTTGGGGTCTATGATTTTAACTGAAATAAAATTTTCAAAGAAATTGCTTTAGATTTTTTGACATGTTAGAGTGAAAAAATTCTGTTTTACACGTGATTTCTTTAATTTTTGTACATAATGAAGAATTTTCGCTAAAGTGTACACGGAAAACCAGTCGATTGGAATTTATCAGTTTCAACCAGTATATCACTATATACTGTAAGCTATGTTACGTCAATATTTATTTCGTAGTTATAGTTCATTACATTACCAAACAGGTGATGATTCATACGTATATGCATGCAAATTTTACGTTATTATTTGGTGAATGTCTATAATTAAAGGCCTGAAAAATTCGCGTTTTCTTTCAGGCACAAGCTAGAATTTCATCAACTGTAATTTCGTGCTACTTTCACAGTTGGCTGTTGATTTAATGAACACCACCTTGAAGTCGATGAGCCAATAGTAACAATGTAACTAAATGCAGGCCCATATCACAGCCTACATTCATATGTCTCTATATATAATTCACTGGTCTATACTCACATGAACACACACCTTGACGTTATTAGCTCAGTACTTCCGTATCTCTGTGTGCCCGTATTACACTACAGTGGGCATTTTATAGTATCCTTACACCACTGGTTTAAAAAATCATTCAGACTTGGGACAAATTGTATGAGTCATACAAGCTCATAGTAACTGAAAAATAGTCTGCATGCTTTCAAATAATAACGCGCAATTTGCAGGTCTATTTACACTAGGTTTTTTTAAGGCCTCGCTCTCTTGTTTTGCAGTGGCTTCGAAAATGTTTTTTAATGCTAATTAATATATATATATATATATATATAATAAATTCGTCTTACAGTATTAACACTTATCTATCATCACTTGTAGCTGAATTTTTCTGTTACAATACACTAAACGAATTTTTAGGTTTTTGCCCCTGAAATATTACATATATTGCTCTCAAAGTAAGCCAAAATAAGGAAAAAAAAATTTACAAGCAAAAGGTACATTATTTTGAAAAACGCTCTGCCAAAATTGTGTAGCGAATGACTGTACACCGTATCAAAATTTTTCAAATCACTTGGTTAAAATATATTCCAGTTATTTGCAATTGTTTGAAATAAATGAAAGATCATGGCCTTAATCCTCCCGTCCGGGTCGTATCTAGAAACGATGGGAGATGGGGACAAATGGCTAATGGTGCTGGATTAAAGGAGACAACGGATTGGTTGAAATTTTCTCATTTTCGCTTTAGTTTCGGAGTAGTGCATAGAAGGAAATGGGAGCGCCAAACTGACTAGTAGCATTTGAAATTATCCGCGAGTCCGCATATTGACATCAGAAACGACGAATAGGCGAAACAAAATGTTCGATGTAAACATAAGTAGCGTAACATTCCCACGCCCTGGAATTATACAACGCAATAGTAAGCTCTGTGCTACTAGTTTGGCAAGGGACAATTTTCGCCTCTAGTTGCTCTCTCTTATCCGAAACAGGTCAAACTGTGTACCGGCTCTTATGGAGTGAACGTTGTTCTGCGGAAATGTTCAGTTTTGCTCCTGATGTTCTCTCCATAGCCTTCAGCATAAATTTTACTCCTTGCATGTTCTAGCATAACTAATGGTGGAAATTTACCTGTAACAAACTCTTATAAAATAAATCAAATTATCTTCCTTGCCTGTATTATAGATAATCTTGACGTAAGTAACTGAACAAGATGAATTGTTGATAACTACTAGGGTGTGCTGAAAAAAAAAATTACTGCGTAAAGAAATAAAAAATCGGTTGACGTCTTCCGATCGCGCATCGATGCCTAATTTCATAAAAAATAGGACCAAATTTTATATTTTTATTTATTTTTTTAAATCTGTGATAAACTTATTTTTCCGAACTGCTATAGAGTGGAAAAGTTTGCTCCTAGAATAAGAAGAAAAACTGCGTAAAGAAATAAAAAATCGGTTGATATCTTCGGATCGCGCATCAATGCCAAAGTTATTAAAAAAAGGACCCAATTTAATATTTTTGCTTATTTGTTTAAATACGAGATAAACTTTTTTTCCCGAACTGCTATAGCGTGGAAAAGTTTCATCTTATAATAAGAAGAAAACCTGTGTAAAGAAATAAAAAAACGTTTAATTTCTTCCGGTCGCGCATCGATGCCAAATTTTATAGAAATAAACAAAATTCAAAATATTTTATGTATTTTTTTAATTCTGTGATCAACGCAAGATGGTTTACGGTGTATATGTTACGACTAAATCAAGTAAAATGTTTTTCAAAAATATTATTAACATCCCAATATTTATCGGGTGACCAAAATTTAAAAAATGGGAATTTACCAAATTTTTCAAGTTTCATTGTGCAGCTCTTCGCCCATTCTGTTTGAACAAAACGACCCATAACTCACCACGAGGAAGTGGCTGCACATCGAGTTCTACCCACACCCTACCCAGCCAACCATACATTCAACTTGAAATCATACATGCCTGTGTTGTTCAACATAAAAATGAATAATCATTTTACTGATGGCCCAAAACATATTTTTCTGACCATTCAAACATCACGGCGGTTTTTATCTGAAGACCTACTTCAAGTTGTTGATCCGCTAATTAACACAATTCATTCTTTGCACACACTGAAAATTCACTGTTGACTATGATTGTTGATGCCAGGAATCACATTCGGGAACTTGGCTATAGGAGGATTTTAAAAGCAAGACAAATCACTTCTAAAGGAAAACCTATTAGAAACTTTGCGCCGCCTAAGATAAACTAAGAAGTCACCTATTATATTGATATCATTGACTGGAGTACTTGTGTGTTATATCCTCCCCCAATACTATAAGAAGTGTGTGATGATAATATTTATCGATCATTAATTCTGACACTAAACCCATCAGAAATCAAAAAGTTTCCCTGTCAAACGCAAGAATTCTAGAGATGTGTCAAACTTGTGACTGAGGCCTCAACTGAAGTATGTGTTAATGCAGCAAAAAATAGCTGCATCAGATCTACACTGTTTTCACGATCAGTTATGCCCGATTTCTCACAAAAGTCAGACTTTAAATGTGTACATGCTACTGATTAAAAAAACTATAAAAGTAACCTTGAATCATTGAATCAATTCTAGCAAATGTTTGTAATTAGTTGTAAAATTGTAAAATAAAATGTGAATACTCACATTTTGGATGGTTTGCTGGGTATGGTGTGGGTGGAACTCAATGTGCAGCCACTTTCTCGTGGTGAGTTATGGGTCGTTTTGTTCAAACAGAACGGGCGAATAGCTGCACAATGATACTTGAAAAAATTTGTAAATTCCCATTTTTCAAATTTTGGGCACCCGATAAATATTTGGTTGTTAATAGTATTTTTTAAAAATATTTTACTTTATTTAGTCATAACATTAAGACCGTAAACTATATCGTGTTAATCACAGAAATTAAAAAATACATAAAATATTTTGAATTTTGTTTATTTATGTCAAATTTGGCATCGAAGCGCGACCGGAGATATCAACCGATTTATGTACACGGTTTTCTTATTATTATAAGAGGAAACTTTTCCACACTATAGCAGTTCGAAGAAAAAATGTTTATCGCATATTTGAAAAATAAACAAAAATATTAAGTGGTCCATGTTTTTATGAACTTTGGCATCGATGCGCGATCGGAAGATATCAACCGATTTTATTTCTTTACGCAGTTTTTCTTCTTATTCTAGTAGGAAACTTTTCCACACTATAGGAGTTCGGAAAAAAATGTTTTTTTCATATGTGAAAAATAAACAAAAATATTAAATTTGGTCCATTTTTATGAACTTTGGCATCAATGCGAGATTGGAAGACATCAACCGAATTTTTATTTGTCCATGCAGTTTTTCTTCTTGTTCTAGGAGGCCACCTTTCCGCACTATAGCACTTCGAGAAAAAAAGTTAATTTTTTTCAGCCCAGCCTAATAACTACCCTTTAGTATCATTAGTGTCGTTGGAACGCGTGGAGTCGACTTCACCCAACAACACAGAGAACCAATATCAAATATTTGACAGTAATCCAGCTAAGCAAAGTGTCATTGGCTGAAAGAAACACATAGCGAATGTAAATAGCATCAACCATGGCTCTGTACAGGTACCTGTAGACGTATAGCATTTTTCCTGTTAAAGGTTAGTATCTCGCTCAATGATTCTGGTCAGACGCTAAATATTTTCCTGAGATGATGAACCCACAGTTGATGAAATTTTTACTATGCCATTTCACTTTGTATTTTGAAGTTGCCGTGCGAGGGTGAGTCTACGTTTGTTCGCCATTGCCTTGAGAGTGAAGGGACTAACATGAAACACAGCCCTGAACAAGTGGGGGAGGGGGGGTGACATTAAATTTTTATTTCTTTGGCCGGAAATCAAAACCGTAACCCTTGACCCACCGGTCGGGAGCTTTAACCATTGATCCAAGTGGTTGGACATATTGTTGAATAGCATGTTCTAAATCCCGTAAACTGTAGCGTAGTAGACTCTGGGATTTCTACTGATCCCAAACGTACTTGATTGGGGATGAGTCACTGTTTATATGGAAGCAGTCCTTCCTGGGCGACCTGTGCCATGTGCGATCGAACATTAGCTCACTGGAAGATAAAGCATGGACTCCAGGACTAAGCTCCACACATCACCTCATTGCTCTGGCCTGGCACCTCCATTAACACTGTCGCCGCAGTTGCAGCATTAATGCCAGAAACACAAAGGACGCTGGGATCACAAATGATCATCTCTGCAAGGCACCGAAAATCATTCTTAGACACACAGGAACTCCAACAGAGGCCAGTGCCATTGTTCTGGGTCGCCATGGAATGCCTTTGCTCGCGTTTCGTTAATCCTCTTACGGCTAGACATCAGCTGCCACGCCGAATTTTACTTTCAGCTTTTCTGAATTTCGGAGAAAAAATTAATCTGCCATTATATAGCATGTTCTACTTACCTTGCGTTACAGTACAGTCACTGTTTTTTTTTTTTTTTTTTTTTTTTTTTTTTTTTTTTTTTTTTTTTTTTTTTTTTTTTTTTTAGATATATTTAAACCGCAATCGATCCACAAAATTATTAATACAAAACCAAATCCTTCGCTGCTTGCGACCTAATTATTCACCAATCGCTAAATATGTATGACTGTAGTGAAGTGCAAGTTAAATAGGATTTGATATATAACCACAGATACGATATTTTCTCCTCAGAATTTCAAATCAGCGAAAAATTTAATTTTAAAATGTTGTGCAATATGGAGAGCGCAACTAAGCTTTGACTTCGTCCCTCCTGGGCCGGTCCTCCATCTTTGGTTGCCTTCAGGTATCCACTGCTCCAAACCAAATCGTACATTGTTGTGAGTTGTGCAAACAACATGCATGATGGTTACACGGTGATACAAACAACCTGCGGTTTGAATTACGATTGCAAGTTCCTGCTTGAAAACTATCAGTCGCGTAAAGCAACATCATCGGCGTCTTTCCGCCTTTATTCTCGCTCGCTACGTGAGGTTGTTATCTCTAAGGTTTCGTCATAAGGCCATTGTCTAAATACCGCTGCTCAATGACAGCAGCTACACTGCCGGGTGTGCGGTCATTGTATTTCGTTACAACCTTTCGTGATTTAGTTTCATGATTTTTCTGTGGTGCACTATTTTCCCTGTCCGTCTGTTTGTTGCTTTTTTTCTTGCACTTCATTCTGTTCATTCGGTTAAGTGCATGCAAATTTTTGTACAGAAATATGCGTACCGTGAAGAAATGCATATATAATGGGTTTGCAGCGACAAGGCCAAAATACGACATTAGTTTTAACGAATTCCGCGTACGTCAACAGTTTTGATAGGAAATTAAGTTATTCGAAACCAAACAATTTTCGTGAAGTTCTTTCCCGAAAACTTTTGTCAGTATATTATTCTCCAAACTGAGACAAAAAACCACGGCATTTCAACTCACTGCTCTAGACATTATTTCCCCATAGTGTAAAAACATATGTTAAAAATACTGCGTCACCACAAACATTGCATTGACGAACACATGCCAACCAAAGTGCTTTTTAGTTGCAGAAGTGATAAATTGGTTTTAAGGCTGTCACATTCCAAGACCGGTCAGTTGAAAATTGAAACAATTGCGTAGATTATAAGGTTTGTAAGTTCTAACCATTAATTACATACATGAGTGATATTTCGTTTGGAGTCTTTCAGCACAGAGTATAGAATTCAGGAGTCTAGTGGCCATACATGGGAAAAGTTTGTTATTTGCCGTAATTTTCGTATAAGCTAAATTACGCGAGCTCCTGGGAATAATGCAGAGCTTGCGGCGTACGCATGCTATCGCGGCCAGACTATATGCACGGCCTCGAAGCATCATGGGGCGGCTCGGTAATGGGCCGCGTATCTAGCATCAACCGCTCTCTGGGAATTTCGTGCCCGAGAATACTGAGGGGGGTGGGGGACGTGCGTAAGTCGAGTATCTGATGCGGGTCCATTACCATACATTTACATTTCAGAGGGGCTTAACAACGCGCTGAACGCTACGAGTCGTGGCCGCAATATACCTCCGAGATTGTTCGTCATGTGCGCGACCGCGGTCTTTATAGTGATAATGCCGAGGTACGTTGCGATCGCAGCGATGTTATCAAACGAAACATTTCTCTACAGTGAACTGTGACTAGTTACGTTTGAGCGTATTAATATACCTAACTTCTATATGTAACATTACGTATTAATGTGTTTAAAATATATCAAATTACTCAGCAGCAAATCTCCGACATCTCCATTTAAAACACTTGTGTTTGAACTAAAACACTGCCTTAAAACATTTTCAAAACGCTGTGTATGAAGTTAAACAAGCTCTATTCTCAAAATATTAACTGTGGAACTGCACTTAAGTGGAAGTGAAACACCACGTTAGCAAGTCTGGAACAAGTTTGAAAGACACAACACATTCATGTGTCGTACTTGCGACCATCACAAAGATATAATTGACAATGACAGGAGGTGAGATTGATCACATAATACACGAACTCTTCCACAATCAACCTGTGTATTTTCAACCATGAGTTGAAACTAGTGAATGCCATGACACCAGATGATAACCCGAAATGTCCACAGGTTTGGGACGTAGGTCTACTTACACACTCTAAGAGAGACAGACGATCTTTCTGTAGATATTTGTTTTATATACACGTAAAGCCCACTTCAAAGTAATCAAAAATAACGTTCGTGTCTGGGACTCAACCAAACCGCATGCTGTAAGGATGGTTGACTATGTCAACCCCACAAAGACGTCTGGTGTTGTCTGAAAGCGGACCGTGTTATTGGATCTATTTTTTTCTTTCAGAAACAACGGTTATTGGTGCTCATTACTGCTACTGTTTTTTCTGAGACTTTATCTTAATAATATTCAACCAATGCTAAATGGGTGGTGGAACCAAGAGGACAATAATGTCAATTTAAAACATGCAAAATGCATACCGTTTCTTTTAAATAGTTTCATGTATTGATTCTTGACCTCTAAACGATAAACGCTTTCCGCCGTCCCAAGCGAACCATGTCACCTTAGCTTTAAGTGGTAGAGATGTCCTGTAGCTGATGTTTCCAACGTTCTGAATCAGAAGTGACGTGCAAAATACCAGTGCTTTCTCAATGTCACGACATAACTCTCTTTGACATTTTCTTGCATGGATGGCATTGATGATGTTCCACCGTGAATGGATGAAGTTGGAACAAGGTTTACTTTTTTGCGTGTTATCGTAAGTGTTGATGTAGAAGCGAACTTAACGTTAAAAATAAGTGCGAAAAAATAACATTTTAGGTTTGCGATTTAAAAGAGCCTTGCATAACATGTTACTGTAAATTCCAAGTCTTGTTATGGTGGGAAGTGTATACAACATTTATATACATTCTGTATATGGATATTTAGTATTCAGTGAGTTCAATTTTAACTGATATGTCTCCTCTTTTCAGAGATTGGGTGAAAGGAAAATGTTATCGGACTTATTCAGACAACTTTAAACAAACTGTTTCATTAACGATTTTAAATAACTTAAACTATTTCAAGAAAAATCAATTAGAATAACATTTTAACTGCCGAAGGATCCCGCATCGAAAAATAATCGAAAAACATAACAGAACAGCGACAATTTAGACTATTTATTTGTCCTTTGCAAAGTTCCGAGTAGGACTACGTGTATCGAACAGTATTAAAATTGCATGTACTGTGTTTTCCTGTATAATGTTAGAGCGTTGACTGACAAAGAAACTAATAAATTAAATGCATGGATATCTTAATGCGTTATGCGAATCACACCACAATTGTTTTTAAAATATATGTAAATTCAACTATGGCAATATTTGCATTATTCTTTTTTTACCAGCATTGATTATGTAATCATCAAATTGAGATATATTGAAGGGAACCTTGCAAAGCGCAGTATGAATAATCCATTTATAAGCAAATAAAAATAATACTTCACGTACCGCATTCGTCTTTCTCATATCCATATATTTCCGTCACGTACGCGGCTCTGTCATCACTTCCCAAATTCAATTATTGAATATAATTAGTAGACGTGGATACTGTGTCGTCCTTCCCCGAAATAATTTACACTCTTCAAACGCAATTGAATGGGAATCTGATATTCCTCTCGTCATCCAGCACGGTAGTCATATAAAAAAACTAAAAGAACAGGGGATATAAAATGTTTTTTCAATCAACCCTCGATTCTTCGTAAACTAACTGAGATTTTTGCTTCAGAATGTTGCTTGTGTAAATATGTAAAAAACTGTCTTCTAATTTCAAACTTTTGCTTAGAGGTTAAAATAATAAATTGTATTTTAATTTTTTTATATGCTCACGTAAAAACGTACAAAGCTTTTTCAGGAATTTTGAAATTCGACAGTAGCGTTAATGTAGTAAAAACGCCGGAAATGTATTTTAGCGAAATTCCCCAAATCTCTTCAACCCGATTTAATATCCCGGTCATTTATTCTTACCGCCTATTCCATACCACACCGTTCCAATGCCCCGGTACATATTTTAGTGGCCTTGAAAAGACTGATTACGACTGATATAGCGCAGAACGTGGTGAGATTATGCCAAGTGTGGTGAGATTGTGACAACCTTATTTTGTAAGTTTATGTCGATAGATAATTTAAAATAAAGCGTAAGTACATTGTTCTGAAGAATAAATCAATTTCGTTAGTTCATACCAAAAAGGTTACAAGAATAGGAATGTCTTTCCATTGTATATACACAATTATGTTGTCACAATCTCACCCCATTTGTCATAATCTCACCCCGTTTTACGGTAACTTTGTGCACAAGAAATTGCAGAACATCCAGGGAGTACGGCTATCAAGTGATCTCTATATATAAAAATGAATGCTGACTGATTGACTTACATAACAAACTGCAGCCCAAACCACTGAACGTAGAATCGTGATATTTTTTCTGTGGGTTCCCATTAGGTCGTAGGCGAGCTCTAAAAAGGAATTTTTCGAAATTCAACCTCTAAGGGGGTGAAAAATGGTGAAATGTATTTCCGAAGGAACGTTGATAGAGCTCGACCCCGATGGCCTATCATCGTTATTTTTACTTTAATAGGACACTCATAAAAAGGCATATTGGAAATTTTAAGGATTTTTCGAATTTCAACATGTAAGGGGGTGAAAAGACCTTAAATGTGTTTCCGAGTAACTATCGATATCTAACGAATCCTTCGGGATAAAGAGTTGGTATTCACTTCAAATGTTGTTCACGTAAATACCCAAAAAGTAGTTTTAAGGTTTTTTGAAATTCGACCCCCAAGCAGTAAAAAGGGGCAAAATGTGTTTTTTATGGATTGTCTATACCATTGAAACACAATCGGCTATCATCGTGATTTTACTTTAATTGGTTACGTATACAAATGTCTATGACAGGACTCCAAAACGTTTCGAAATTCTTTAATTAAGGGGGTGAAAATACGTGAAATGTGTTTTCGATTGTTCCTCCATATCTGTCGAACCAATCGCTATATCGAAGTGATTTTTGCTTTAGGTTGATGCTTTTGTATATATCCCAAATACCATTAAAATATATATTCCAAATTCGGCCCTAAAGAGAATAAAAAAATGGGAAAATGTGTTTCCGATTCACAATCGATATATATTGATTTTTATGTAGTGACGTGATTTTTGTTTAAGATTGATGCTTACTCAAATACCTGAAAGGCAATTTCAGGAATTTTCAAAATTCGCCACCTAAGGGGGTGAAAAGAGGTGAAAAGTGGTGACATGTGTTTTCAATTTAATCGTCTATATATCTAGAGCTCAACGGGCTATTGTAGTGTTTTTCACGTCCACAAGACACCAATAAAGTATTCTAAAATGAAAGTAAAGGTTTTTTAGAAAGTCATTACCTTAGGAGGAGAAAATACCTTGAATGTATTTTAGATAAATCCTCGATATCTATCGAATCCGTCGAGATATATAGTTAATTTTCGCTTCATGGTGTTAATTACAGAAATGATCTCATAATATTTTTAAGATTTTTAGAAATCCGATCTCTCAGTACTGTGCAGTGGTGATAATTGTTTCTTAATGAATAATCGAATTTTATTCGACTGAACGATCTAGCGTCGTGATTTTCACTTCAATTGGATACTTATACAAGTGTCTTAAGATGTGAATTAAAAATATTTCGATATTCAACACCCGAATGTGTGAAAAAGCACAAAATTAGTTCAAATATTTCTAACCAGTAGAGATATTGAGGTGTTGTTCGCATCAGGGTGATACTAACGTAGTATTTAAAAATTATATCTTAGTTTTTTACTTTATAAGGTAACTTTATCATTAATAATATAACGAAGTTTGTAAACTTTTAAGGCAGACGATCCGAAAAGCAAGTACGAGCAGCGAGAAATAACTTGTACATGAGTTTCACTCTACAATTACCCATCGGTACGTGGTGTTGTACAACCTCTATGAGCCCAGGACATAAAAATTTTATTTTTAAATTAAATTTTATTTTCATGATTTATTTCGACGTTCTGATCTACATTCCGGGAAGTTCTGGGCTCGAATTCCGTTAAATTCTGCATGGGAACGTTCAATTTTTACACACAAAATCTACAAGGCAGACCGAATTAGTGCAATTTACATGTAGTCGTTTAAAAGAGGTAAAATGGATTATGCAGTTCACTTTCCACTTAGGTTCATCGACATCAGCTCACATATGACATCTCACTAATCTCAAGGTTGGGGCACCAAATACGTTTCCGCGAAACCTTATCCTACCACATCTTTCTAATGGCATTAAACTTCAAGTGAATATTTTGAAAATATTTATTTGAGGGCACCGTCATTAATGATCGTGCACAGGATAAATCAGACGATTTCATTCGATTAACCACTTACCTTTAGGTGTCTGTAATTACCACACAACGTAAAAAATGCAGAGCTTTAATAAGGCCCAGTCGAAGTCGCTGTTAGTGGCAGGAACCAACTTAAGACTGCTTTTCGCGTGGACAGCTATAGCTACTTACCCTGCTGCAGAGTTAGTTCATCTAGCCGCTTGGACATTCTAACACTTGATGACTGAAGTATCAATCTTGTGTACAAAGAGGTTTTTAATTTTAACTAAATATTATCAGTTACGAATAATACTCGCGAGCAAAGCCGCGGGGGACTGCTAGTCTCAGTATATAAAATGAAGTGGCCTGACTGTCACACTCACTCATTCACTCACTCATCAACGCACAGCCCAAACCGCTGGACCTAGAACCATGAAATTTTGAGGGAAGCTTCCTCTTGGCCCGTAGACACCCACTAAGAATGTATTTTTCAGTAGTTAAGGGGGTGAAAAGGGGGTGAAATGTGTTTTCAAAGAATCCCTGATATCTCATTAACCGGAAAAGCTATCGTAAATTTTTAACTTCAAAATACTGCCCAAACAAATGCTTATTTACGAATTTTTCGGTTTTAAGAAATTCGAAAATTAAGGGAGTGAAAAGTCGTAAAACGTGTTTTTCAATAATCCGTGATTTCTCCTAAACCATTTCAGATTGTGAGGTGATTTTTTTCTTTAAAATTATGCTTGAGTAAATATATAAAACTATTTTTAAATTTTTTCGAAATTCTTACTTGAAATCTCTTAAAAAATTATAACGAGTTTTTAATTAATCCCACTTATTTCCTAGACCAGTGGAAATATTTAAATGGTTTTTGCTTTAAAATAAATCATACGTAAGTATGAAAAAAAGTAATTTCAGGATTTTTTTGAAATTCGTCCTTGAAAGCTGTTAGAAAAAAAATAAAATGTGCTTTCAAATAATCATCTGTACCGCTTATACCCGTTGATATATCGAGCTAATTTTTTATAAGAATGAAGCTAATGTAAGTATCTACAAATCCAATACAGGATTTTATGAAATTCGAAAATTAAGGTTGTGAAAACCAGTAAAATGTTACAGTCTCCCGAAAAAAGAGGATCATGGAGAAGCAATTCAATAGTTGCATCGTTTTGCCAACCTACTCATAAATAAAACCTGTTTGGATTGTAGCCTGTACATACGAAAGAATTATCACAGCCTACCCTTAAGCATTCATTCAGTTATTGTATAAAGTTTGTGGTGTGGGAGGGGTAAAGTTACGGATTCGTATCCCGTTCAAGACTATTCGATGGGAAGTACTGTGACATCATACGAGCATATTGCGCGCGCTCTTTACACTTAGCTAAGACACTGTTATTGAGTGCGCTAGCTGTTAAATGCCTTCATCACATATTTTATCCAGAGTTACTGTGTACATTACATAATTTCACGTGGGCAAAGCCGCAGCCGGGCAGCTATTTTATAGATAAATAAAGATGATTTAAAAACAAAGATGTTCTGCAATTAAAGTACGCTCAGCGAAGTGGACTGGATAAAGTTGTTTATATTTGTTGTTTTAAAGATATACAGAGAATACAGTAACACCATCAATTATAACTTAATTAAGAGTTAGTTACTCTTTTCTATAGTACACGCGGGCGAAGCCGCAAAGGGACAGCTAGTTAAACATAAAACTGTTTTACAGCCTCGGTGTACAGAGTTAGTGTTTATAATGCAGAATGGACAACTGTGATGACATGATGGGAGGGTGGGCCGATACGTTAATGCACGCGCATTAGAGCAATTTGAAGTATTTAATTCCGATGATGGTACCATAGCTTTCCCTTGGCAGGTTTGAAGTGCTCCACTTACACATTCACTCGTTCATCAGCGCACAGCCCGAACCGCTGTACATAGAAGAATGAAAATTTTAGTGTCTCTTCCCCTGCGGAGTAGACACTCACTAAGGGGTGAAAATGGCTATATATATCATAAACCTGGTAAGCTATCGTTATATCTCGTCGGGTTTAAAAAGATTGATATCGACGGAGAAAACTTAGAAATCCGGTTAAGGCATGTAACGTAAAAGATAGTATAACCATTAACCAATATTTTAAACAGTGTTCCTGTTTACATCACCCCACGTGGTCAAAGTCGTGGTCGAGCAGCTAGGTTAATGTATAAAAGTGTTCACTGACTGCCAGTTGACCTAGAAACTTATAATTTTGAAGGTGTGTACTCTTCAGGGCATAGACAAGCACTAAGATTTTTTTTTAGCTCGATTTATAAGTAGGTGAAAAGTGGCGAATTGTGGTTTATATTAATCGTTAATATAACTCGAACCGAATGGGTCATCGTCTGGATTTTCAATTCAGTGAGACACTCATAAAAATGCAAATATTGGAACATCAGGATTTTTCAAAATTTGACACTTAGCGGGTGAAATGAAGTGAAAAATGTTTTCGATCAATCCTTCGATAATCAGCGAAATCTAAAATATATTAACTTGGTTTTTGGTTTAAAATTCTTTATTACTATGAAAATATCCGGAAGCATTTTAAGGATTTTTTACATTCTACTCCTAAGGAGTGAAAAGGTGTAAAAGTGTTTTTATTAATTGTCTGTGTAGCTTGAACCCAACGGAGTATCGTCGTGATTTTCACTTTAATTTGATACCTATACAAATGTCCAAGACGCGGTTTCAAGATTTTTTGGAATTCAATTACTTAATGGGTGAAAAAACGTGAATTGCGTTTTCTATTATTCCTTTATACCGAACCAGTTGAGATATTGAAGTTCTCTTTGCTTCATCATGATGATTACGTAAATAACCTTAAAACTACATCAGGATGTTTCCTAATTCGACTTCAAATAGGTTAGAAAAATAATGAAATATTGTCAATTAATAATTGTCAGATATATATCCCGCTGAAATTTCACACACATCGACGGGTTACTTACCAGAAATGTAATTTCTTGATTTTTCAAAATTCGTTACATAAATGTGTGAAAAGTTATGAAAATGGTGAAAAGTGTTTTCAATAATTCGTCGATGTATCTCGAAACCAACGGGCTCCAAGGAGTGCTCTAAATTGAGATTGAAGGGCATTTAGAAAATCGACGCTTAATGAGGACAAAAAAACGTGGAATGTATTTTGAATAAATCATCGATTACTATCGAACCCGTCGAGGTTACAGTTATATTTTGCTTCAGAACGATGGTCAATATCTCTTAATGAATTTGCTTTTTTAATTCCACCTCTCAGTGCTGTGAAAATCAAATGAGTTTTTGATTGAATCATTGTTTTAGCTTCGACCAAATGGATAATTGTTGAAATTTTCACTTTAGTATTACTTAATTGTAATTGTAAGATTTTTTTAGTAATTCAGCCCCTTAAGTGGTGAAAAGGCGTAACACTTATTGTAAATTATCGCATGATATTAATAATAATAACCATGGAGGTATTAGTCTATGCAGTGGCATTTACCGTACATTTCAATTGTAATCGCGTGAAGCCGATTATTTTCGAACATTTTCGAACTGCGCATGCGCAGGACGTTATTTTTCATGAGTTGCAATATTTTGGGTGGCAAAACAATAGCAGAAAACAATGTAAATATGTAATTTTTTTTAACAAAAATTCGCGCAAATTCTCTATTTGAATCGTACACAACAGTTTACAATTGTTTCAGAAATATTTAAAAAACTGAATTAGCTCTCGCTGTGTGTATGTACTTTATAAACTTGATGAATTTAAATAAAAGTTTCTTACCTGTACAAAGATAATCCTCCGCAACGATCGAATCTGTTTGTAAGGCCAAGAGCTGCACAAACTTTCACCATAATGTGTAGTTAACAAAAAACTAAAACATTTTCATTCAGCTCAATGCTATGTTTACATGTTTTT